>PVKS010002119.1:0-124112 GCA_004027875.1 Aplodontia rufa
AAGAGAGGGGCGGGGTGGGCGGGGCAAGGGGCGGGACGGGAGGGGCAGGTCGGGGTGAGGTCGGCGGGGCGGGCCTTGTTTGTGTACCGCGAGGGCTGGTGCTGCGCTCGGCAGTAGCGGCCGAGACCCCAGTGTCCCCCGCGGTGCGTCTGGGCCTCAGTCTCCTGACCGGCGCTGAGTCAGCCCCAGGCGGAGGGCTCCAAGCAGACCTGGCACTGCTTCAACAGTGTGGGTCCCCGCCCTTACATTTAATCGATTAGTGCACCGCACTGTCCTCGGCAGGGAGGGCATGCCCTGCGCTTAGACTCAGGGAGGACAGTGGGCAGGTGCACACGGTGGCAGGGATGGGGCGATTCGGCGGCGGAAGAACCAAGCCCTGTAAGGGAGGGCTGTACCTGCGGGTGTTCTAGAGCCCCCTTTGGGAAGGTGACCTTGAGCAGGGGCCAGGAGGAAGGAGCCTATGGCAATCTGGGCAAAGCACTTTCTGGGCAGAGGGAGTGCAGGCCCTGGGGCGGGAAAGGCTGGCAGGAGCCGGAGCAGCTGGGGGCCGCTGGTAGTAAGTGAATGGGGGCATGGTGGAAGTGGGATTTGATAGCAGATAGCACAAGACCTCCAAAGGTGCTTGGAGCCACTGGGAGTCAGAGCAAGGGATCGTGGTTTAACCTGGATTTTTAACAGGCTCCCCCTGGCTGCTGTGTGGTCGGGAGTTCTGGAATCTTGCTAGAGAACTAGTTTTGTCCAAACATTTGTGTGGGGGTCTAGAGCACCACTGTCCTACAATGGCAACCACTTGCAGCTAGTTCTCTCAGGCACTCCACCTCTGCCTCAGGGGCGTCCTACAGAAGGTCTCCCTCACCAGGGAACCCAGGACCCAACTTAGTCTGCCAGGGTACAACGCAGAGCAAGTTGCCAGGGCAGGTACCATGCCACAGCCAGGAAGCCCCTGGGCCCAAGGTGCTGCTGAGATACCCAGTACTCAGGGAAATGGAGGGTGCATGGGCTGAAGGGCTGGGGACTGGGGCCTTAGTCCCAGCTTGGCAAAAGGCTAGGAGTCCCTGCATGGGACCCTTGTGGGCTGGACAAACTCCGGACAGTGGATGTTTATCTGGTGGGGGCGGGGGGGGGGCAGACAGAGTGACTGGAGCGGCTGTCCTCCTGGCTCCTGAGTTCGTTGGGAAGGAACCAGAGAGCAACGCTGTGGAGACAGTAGGAAGACATGGGAGGGGCCGAGCAGGGGCGCCTCCCCCTCCCCCAGGAGAACCTTTGCCCCCTGCCAGCCTCACACTGTGGCCTGGCCTGACCAACCCCTTGGTTTACTTTATAAGCTCAGGGAAGGGCCAGGACTGGACTGGGGTCCACAAGGGACCAGGCCACCCCAGGGAGCTTGTGTCTGGCAGGAGCAAACCCTCTCCTCACCATGAGGCAGTATGGGCCGTGGTCCTGACTCTGCCCTTCCTGTGCCCAGGACGAGAGTGGGAGCCCGGATCCCGAGGACCAGGCGGCCTGGCGGTATTCACAGGCTCACCAGGCCATCCTGGGCCCCTTTGGGGAACTGCTGACGGAGGATGACCTGGTGTACCTGGAGAAGCAGATTGCTGACCTGCAGCTCCGGCGCCGCTGCCAGGAGTATGAGAGTGAGCTGGGCCGGCTGGCCGCTGAGCTGCAGGCCCTGCTGCCGGAGCCTCTGGTCAGCATCACTGTCAACAGCCACTTCCTGCCCCAGGCGCCTGGGCTGGAGGAAGAGGAAGCCCCCGCCGTGGAGCTGGAGCCTACAGAATCAGCGGAGCATGGGGAGGCTGCGCCTGGCGGGCAGCCCCTGCCCTTCTGGTGCAGCCACATCAGCCGCTTGGTACGCAGCATGTCCCTGCTGCTGAAGGGCGTGAATGGGCTGGTGCAGAGCGAGGAGAAGCTGGCCGCTCAGGCCCTGCGGGACACCTGCAGGGATGCCCCAGCCAGGCCCCCTCGGAGCGAGGCCCAGCGTGAGATCCAGGAATGGGGGGTGTCTGTGCGCATGCTGCGTGGCAATTTTGAGTCAGACCCTGGACAGCCCTGTGCCCCAGACCTGGGACCCTGTGAACTGGGGGTCCATCCCAGGCAGTGCCTGCGAGGCTGCTGGCCTGCTCCCCTGCAGCCCCAAGGCAGCCCAATGGGAGTGGGGCCGGGGCCAGGCGACACAGAGGAGGCCAGCGACTTGGGCATCAGCTGCAAGGAGGCCCCATCAGAGGCCGGCACTGTGCCCAGCCTGGACTCGGCCAGCCTGCGCAAGGAGCGCATCATCATGCTGTTCCTCAGCCACTGGAAGAAGTCAGCCTGCACGCCTTCCCTCAGGACGGCCGCTGACAGAACCCTGGAGGCCCGCCAGGCAGAGCCGCGGGGACAAGAGGCGGCCATTAGCCCCCGGCCACCCTCCCTGCTGCCCAGCGAGGGCCCCCGGCTCGGCCACCTGTGGCAGCAGCGGAACATCATAACCCACCTGCTGGGCAACTGGAAGGCCATCATGGCACACGTGCCCACCCGGCAGCTGCGGCGGCTGAGCCGGCGACCTCACGGTCCCCTGAGCCCTGAGCAGTTCCTGCCTCACGTGGATGGGGCGCCTATGCCCTACAGCAGCCTCTCGCTGGACCTCTTCATGCTGGGCTACTTCCAGCTACTGGAGTGCGACCTGCCTGCCGAGGAGCGCAAGAGGCGCCACCTGCTGTGCTTTGAGGTCTTTGAGCACCTGGGCGCCCATGGCTGGGAAGCTGTGCGTGCCTTCCACAAGGCTGTGACCGACGAGGTGGCTGCCGGCCGACGTGCTTGGACTGATGGCTTTGAGGACATCAAAGCTCGCTTCTTTGGTTCCAGCCAGGGTGCCACCTGGGACACAGAGCCTGGTCGAAAGTCAGGCCTAACCCCCCTGGGGCCCCTGCCTTATGCCACTGTTCCCAGCAGTGGCCCAGAGCCCAAGGCTCAGCGGCTGGGCTCCAGCTCCCAGCGAGGCAGCTTCAACAGCGAGGACATCTGTGGTTACATCGACCGGAGCTTCGCCTTCTGGAAGGAAAAGGAGGCCGAGATGTTTAACTTTGAGTGACGGCCTTCTCGAACCCTTCCAGAACGGGCAGAGGGGGGTGTGGCTTACTCTTCCGCTTTCCTTTCCCAGGCAGGCCCAGGCCAGACTGGCAGGTTCTCGGTCTCGGTGTACCGTGCCAGCCTCCCTCCCACTGTGGGCAGAGTCCTCCTCTGAGCAATGACATGCATCCGAATCCTCTCCAAGGGAGTCCAGGAGCCCTGGGGCCGATGTGGGCCTTGCAGTCAGGCTGGGTGCCATCCCAGCCCCAGGGACCTCTGCCTTCTCCTCCCCAGGTGCAGGTTTCCCCCCAGCTTCCTCTAGTGCTCCGAGCCGCCTGGGTGTCCTATTCCTTGACTCTGGTGCTCCTGTTCCCAGCCATGTCCAGAGCCTGGACAGCATCACAGTCTTACCTCTGTCCTGCTGGCGACCTCCCCTCTGGGGGATGGGGAGGAGCTGGAGGCTGGAGAGAGCAGGACTCCTTGGGCAAGAGGCTTTCCAGAGAGGACAGCACCCTCCTGCATCCTCCAGGTTCAGGAGGTGACCCACAGGGACTCTCCTGCTGGTCATGCACAGCCACACATGGCCATGCTAATGCCCACGCCAGAGCACTGCAGAAGATCTGACCGCAGAGGGAAGGTTCCCTCTGTGGCCCGGGTTCTCTACCTGGCCAGGCCCTCCCAGGCCTTAGGGCCTGAGATGGCACCAGAGGGAGAGCATCTATGGGAGAAGAGCTGCAGTGCCCTGCGGGAAACGGCTCAGCGCCCTCCCAGGGAAGCGCACAGCTGGCATGGGCACAGCTGGGGGCCACTTCCCGGGTCTTTGAGTGCCCTTCTCCACTGACAGAGGGAGAGAGGTTTCAGCTTCCGGGTCTGCAGGTGCTGGGAGGGGCATGATGGCTGTCTGAGGAGGCTCACGCCAGTGGTGGCCAGAAGGCTGGGATACTACCCAGGCTGTGGGTTCCGAGGAGGGCTGGGCTGGAGCCCAAGCGTCTCTTGGGGTGTGTGTGAAATGGCCCAACCGGTGGTGGAGGGGAAAGGCTTCAAGAATCTTACAATGGTCACCACCTCATGCAGCTAGGCCCCTGGGGCAAAGAGGCACAATGGGGGACTGGCCACCTTCAGGGGTGTCTCGCAGTGCCTCCATCTCGCCACTGGGGGCAGGGCACCCTGACCCTGGCAGCTGGAGTGTGGAGCTGGTGGGTGAAGCCAGAATGCAGAGCCCAGCCAGCCTGGGGTCCCCATGCACCTCGGGAGGTGTGAAGTAAGATGGTAATGCAGGCTCCAGTCTGGCAGAGCTGGGAAGGGAAGCAGCCCTGGACAGGCTTCAGGCCTGACTGCCCCTAGGGCATGATGCACCTACCCACTCTGGTCTCCCCACAGCCAGGACCCTCACTATGTTGCTGAAACTGGACCTCTGTTTGCTAAATAAAGCCTCCTTTCCTGGCTGGCCTTTGCTCTGCTGTTTGTGTCTGCAGTCCCAGGGGTATCTGTCTCGTCCTGAGTGCCCGGCACCCAGTGGGCACCGACACCGAGCCTCACTCAGCAGAGACGGGCACCCTCGTGTCCTCATTCTGCTGCACCATAGGGATGGGTGGGGACAGGGTCTGTGGGCTGGGAGGAGAGGGGCTCTGTCGCAGTCATCAGCTCAGGACCTCACCACCCTGTGAGCAGTGCTGAGGCTCTCACAGGAAGGGGTCTGCACACCCTGAGCAAAGTACCTGCGCATTCTTTCTCGGCCCAACGTGTGCCCAGCTGTAGATGAAGGCTGGCCACTGCCACTGCCACTGCCACTGCCCGAGCCGACACTGGGCAAGGACAGGAGGGTAGGTCTGGGGAGCCTGGGTGGACAGTGTCCGAATTTTGTGCACTCTGATGCCTCCTGTGGTTCCTTTGCGACCACTTTCCAGGTGATGTTGGTCCAAGGGTCTGACAAAGGAGGGTTTGGGGGTTGGGCGGCATGGGCACCAGACAAAAGCCTGACCTCAGGTCACTTCTGGGCAAGAAGGCCTACCTGCCCACTTGCTGTGGTCTCGGGAAGGTCCCTCACAGCTTCTGGACCTCAGTTTCCCAGCAAAAGGGTCTTACTGGGGCTATCAGGGGGAGCTGGGGTCAGGTGGGCTGCCAGGCAAGGAGGACAGTGGTGGCTCGTGGCCAGGCTTGTGGCCCGAAGGAGGTGACGCCCTGAATGCCCTTCTTGCAGACTCCCTTTTCTGCGGGGAGCTGCCCTGGAGACCCTGGTTGCTGTGGCCAGGGGCGGGCCTGGGAAGGCTGGGTTTGCAAGCTTCACAGGGGTTCTGGCAGCCCCTTGCCTGGGAATCCCTAGGCCCTCACAGTTAGCCTATGGGGAACGAGAGCCTGGGAGCAGGCAGGGGCTGACCCCACAAGGCCACCGTCACAGCTGGCAGGCCTGCTCATGAAATGTCATCAGTTGACAAATCTCACCGACCACCCCAGAGTTCCTTCAAGGGCATCCTGGAGGCTGCAGACTCGGCGTGGCTAGACACAAAGCCAGGTCCCACCACGTCAGAGGGGAGCCTCTGCCAGTCCGTGTGTACGACAGACGCAGGAAGACAAATGGCACTGAGAGCAGCCCCTCCCTCGGGACAGGTAGCACTTGGTGAGATGGACACTCCACGCACCAGCCTGAGGATCCAATGCAAAGTCAGGCTTTTTTAAAATGACACTAAAATTCATTTGAAATTAAAAATGAACAAAGGAAGCCCTGAGGCCAGCCTTCAAGAATGCCCCCAGGATCCCTTGGCACCTGGCAGTCCCAGGGTAAGGGCACCGCAGCACAACTGAAGCTGTGGAGTTGCTTCTGACCAGGTTACAGAAGATGCCACTCTCGTGCTTCCAAGATGCCACTGCCATGTGGGGGACAGCATGGGACAGCCTGGCAGGGCCCAGAACAACCTTCAGATGCTACAGTTGGACCAGCCCCTAGGTACAGCCTAATGAGACATTCTGAGGGAAACACCCAGAATATAGCTGTTTGCTTGTTGTCCTGAGATGCTGGGTTTGGGGGTGATTTGTCATGCAGCAATAGCTGACTGCTGCAACAGGAGCAACAAGGAGAGGCTGGCATTCAGATAGGAAGGTGTCATGATTTCAGAGCAGTGGTCCATTGGACTAAGAAGCCCTGAGCCGAGAAAAAACAGAGGAAGACTTCATGGCACCCCCAGGGACAAAATAAGTCTCTCTTGGAAGAAGAGATATGTGACCAGTCAGACCCTAGAACCCCTGGAGGGGAGGTGGCCAGTCCGGCTTGCAGGATCCTGTCCTGGGCCAGCCACACGGCCTAAAGTCCTCTTCCTTCTAACAGTCCAAGGTGGAAAACAGCCCACCATCCAGGAGGAGAGGAAGTGATGGGTGTCCCTCTCCACTTCCTGGGTGAGGTGGCTCCCTTTCGAGATGAAGTTTAAAACCACGTTTTCAAACACTGACCTCATGGGAAATGCCAGGAAACAGCGTCCGGTGACAAGGACCACACCACACTCACCCACCGCTCCAGCTAGAGAATAACACAGCCGGGAGGGGCCCCGCATGCGAAGGCCCTCGTCCCACTGGAGGGGCGGTTCTGTTCTACACTTCTGCTTTCTGAAGCTAACGTGTTTTTGTCATCGCAGTGCCCTCCGTTGAGGATCTGCCTGCTGGCCTGACCTCTGAGGTGCCGCGTCTCTGATCCCCACTGTGTCTGCCGTGAGGCCAGCACCCTTGGCACGCAGCACCATGCCTGGGCACAGCCAGCTCCCTGTGGCAGCAGCCTGTCATCAGAATCCCTGTCCTCATTTCTTCCAGCCTCAGCAGGGACATACAACCCTTCACGGTCTGCCTGCTGGCAGGGACAGTGAGCAACTCCACGGTGGCCTAGACACGTGACACTTGGGGACATCCATGAGGGTTGCATTCTGCCTGCCAGCAAGGATGGTGAGCAAACCCAGCTCCTCCCTGTGGTGGCCTGGACATGTGACACTTGGGGACATGCACGAGGGTTCCTCACTCCACATGAGACTGAAGAACAAGGCCCAGGGACAGAAGCAGAGAAGGGGCAGGGCCTAGGGCTGAGATGCAGAGGGGCGAGGTGAGTGTCCCCCAGCAGCAGCACAGGTGAGACCTCTACAGACTCCCAGGGAGCTCGCCGATCGATGCCAGGCTCTGTGACTGCTGTCCTCGCCTAGACACACTCATCATGGGAGCAGGGACTGTGGCCTCCAGCTGAGAAACACTTTCTCAGCAGCTAGGCCAGCGGGGCAGGAGCCTTGTGTACCCACCCTGATTTCCAGGATCCCTGTTGCCTTGAGGAACTTCCAGCTTTGCCAGGAGGCTGTCACCTGGGGCTGCCTGGGCCCCTCTGTTCTGCAAGACGCTCCCTGACTCGCCCACCACTGGCACACTGGAGGTGGTCTTTTCAGTGAGGCCCCCGCAGGGAAGAACCAGTGGTGAGCCTCCTGCCTGGGCCTCTCTCCCACTTGTGGAGGCCCTCAGCTGGAAGCTTGGGTCTGGCCACCGCCATAAGAGACATCGGAGAGCCCCAGCTCCCAGGCCCAACTCCTGAGCCTCATTCAGGGCCAGATGTGAGGGGCTCCCTGCGACCACCAGGGGCCTCAGCTGCTGTGTTTCAACACCCACCCCTATGTCTTGGCTGTCTTTGGCACTCAAGATGAAGAAGAGACCAGAGCAGCCCAAGGCCAAGACCATGGTATGATGGGAAAGGAGCCTAGGCCTCTTCCACTCCTGCGCCTGCTTGGTGGGGCCCGAGGGGTCTCCTCAATGCCCTCTTTGCCACCAAACCTCCCCGCCACCTCCACAGACCCCAGTCTTCGAAAGGCCTGGCTGACTAGCCTGTGCTTGTTGTGGGGTGACTTTACCCCTCAACAGAAGAATCAGAGGCCTCCTGGGCTCCTGTGGAGTGACCTAATGCTTCACCCACAAGCGACCAGCCATGAGCTGAGGCTCTCCTGTGCTCCTGCCCCCAGCACTGCTCCCACTGTCCAGATGAGGAACTGGGGGGTGTTGCAGCCCCCAGTCAGTCCAAGAGCCCTGGAAGGGTGAATATTCGTGGTTGCCTGGAAGCTCTGTTCTGCCCTCGGGTCACCCGGAGGCCTCAGGCCCTCTGATGTGACATGTTCAGTATGGGCTTTAAGAGTCTGTGAAAAGCTGTTACCACCCCTCTTCCCCACCAGGCCATCCCTCCCCACCTCCTCCTATGCACACACAGGCTAAAAATACCCCTGGCCCCCACGTGGCCCGGCCCAGCCCAGGAGGCCTCCACACCCCACACTGACTGGGCAGTCCTGTCCTCAGATCTGTGTCCTCAGCAACGGAGGCCAGGGCTGACTGGAGGTAGGGCCAGGGGCTCTGAGAGGGCAGACATGGGCTGGGGGCTGGGCAGGGGTGGGGGTGAGGAGGAGGGTCATGCCTGGGTAGCTTGTTGGCCAGGGAACAGAGCTGGGTGCTTGGGACAGAGCCCCTCCACAGGCTGAGCCAGGTTCCTCTTGGTGGATGTGGGCCTCCGCTGACAGGTTTCCTCAGTGTCTTAGCTGAAGAGGTTAGCGGAGGAGGCTGGACCCCCTGGGACTGCAGTCAGGGCCATAGTGGCTAACCCCTGGCAAGGCAGGGTTAACGCCCTCAGCTGCCCGGACTGCCCACCCTCCCTCGTTCCTGGGCAGGCCCTGCATGAGGCTCTGAGACGCCTGGGATTCCTGCCCCTGCTGGGGCAGCAGCAGCTTGTGTCAGCCAGTGGCCCTGAGGTCCTTGGGGACTGCTGGGCGTTCCGTCTGGCCGCCACGGTGCCTCCACCCTAGCACTGGCCCCGGGACAGCCCTCACCTACACCCTGTCAGTCTTGTGCTCACCCCAGCACAGCAGGATGAGGGAGCCAAGCAGTTTGGATGGCCAGCCACGAGTGGGCCCCGGAGTCCTGAGCTGTCCTGCCCCAGCCTGAGCCCAGGCTGGTCCCCGAAGGCCTAAGTGGGCTCCTTGGGTGCACTGTGCCCTGGAGGAAGGAGACAGGCACCGCGGGGCAGGGGTGGACAGGTCTCGAGCCCCTGCCCTGCACCCCTTCCACTGGCCTCAAAGTTGACCGCCGCTCTGTATGGTCCTTCTTGCTTTTGTCTTATTTTATTTCTAGAACATTCGATACATTGCCTGGCCCTGTGGGCTGTGTGAGGTGCCCCCTGGCAGGCAGGTGTCTGCCTTTGGGGTGGCTGGGGAGAACCCTATGTACAGGTCTTTCTCGGGATGTTTTTCTTAGGGTAAAATACCAGAGACGCACAAATGAATATGCACAGAGCTCAGCAGCCGAGCCGTGGCACTTTTGGCTGTCTCTAGTAACCTGAGCTTGGCGGGAGCCCCACACCCGGCTGAGTCGGAGGCCAGCCCCCCCCCCCCCCGTTCCTAAGTGTGTGGCGTAGGGCAAGGGACTCCGGCCCTCTGTGCTTCAGTTTCCTCAGTGGTGGAACGAGATAACTCACCTGCAGGACAGTGGGGCTAAGTGGCTGATGTGGGGGTAGGGGGCCCTGGAGAGCCTGGCATGCCCTGTGGCCTCAGGGAGGCCCTTCCACCGTCAGCCTCTCCACTGGCAGATGAGTAAATGGGACCAGAAAGAGGGGTGTGGCCATCCAAGGACACCCAGCAAGGTCATGGCAGGCAGTATGAATCAGTGGGACAGTAAACCTGAGAGCAGGAAAGTGGACCTGGGACAGAGGGAGCTTTTGGGAGTCTGTGTGGCACAGGAGTCTCCGTCCTCTGGGGCTCCTTGCATCCCAGAGTTGTAGTGAAGGCTCAGGGCTGGGCTCTCTCACTGGCCCTGCCTGCCCTGATGTCTGGGCACAGGTAGGGCCGGCCCCTCAGACTCACCTCCCTTCCTGCGAAATGGACACAACACAGTCCTCACAGGACTGTGGCCTGGGTGAAGGGAGGTGAGGTAAGTGGCTCCACGTGGGGCAGGACGGGCCGATGCACTGTCAGTCAAGTGGATGGCTCTGCATGGATGAAAAAGTCACCAGCCCCATGGCTGACTGCTCTCTCCGTTTCCCAGGGGCTCAGGTGGCTCCAGGCACTTCTTCCTTGTGGTGAGGCGGGCCGCAGAGGGTCCCTGGCTGCCACTGGCATCATGGTGCGGAACGTGGATGACCTAGACTTCCAGCTGCCCTCCCATGCCCAGGACATGTTGGATGGCCTGCAGCGGCTGCGTTCTCTGCCCAAGCTGGCTGACGTCACCCTGCTGGTGGGCGGCAGGGAGCTGCCTTGTCATCGTGGCCTCCTGGCACTGAGCAGCCCCTACTTCCACGCCATGTTTGCTGGTGACTTTTCGGAGAGCTTCTCTGCACGCGTGGAGCTACGGGACGTGGAGCCGGCCGTGGTGCGACAGCTGGTGGACTTCGTGTACACTGGCCGGCTGACCATCACGCAGAACAATGTGGAGGCCCTGACGCGCACGGCCTCACGCCTGCACTTCCCTGCCGTGCAGAAGGTCTGCGGCCGCTACCTCCAGCAGCAGCTGGACGCCACCAACTGCCTGGGCATCTGTGAGTTTGGGGAGCAGCAGGGGCTGCTGGGGGTAGCCGCCAAGGCCTGGGCCTTCCTGCGGGAGAACTTTGAGGCCGTGGCCCAGGAGGAGGAGTTCCTGCAGCTACCCCGAGACCGGCTGGCTACCTGTCTGGCCAGCGACCTGCTGCAGGCGCAGCCGGAGCAGAGCCGTCTCGAGGCCCTGCTGCGCTGGGTGCGACACGATGCCCCTGCCCGGGCTGCCCACCTGCCTGAGCTGCTCCACCTCGTGCACCTGGATGCAGTGCCCCGGCCCTGCGTGCAGCAGCTGCTGGCCACAGAGCCACTGATCCAGGAGTCAGAGGCCTGCCAGGAGGCACTGTCCCAGGGCCACAGTGGGGTGAGTGAGGGCCCATGCTGCCCTGCTGAGGAACAAGGGGAGAGCTGAGACCCCTGCACAGGGAGGAGCGCAAGGAACAGGCATCAACTCCACTGCTCCACCTAGGGCTGGTCACCTGTGAGGGTGAGACTCACCCCACACGTACAGATTGTGCCCCGAGGGCCACACCATGTCAGGAAGGGGAACCTAGAAGAGGCCCTGCTCTGAAGGAGCTCCTGGCTCAGCAGGGATGAACCCAGAGCAGACCCAAGGCAGAGTGGAAAGGCCAGATGCCTGGGTGTCCTACAAGGCGCTGGCAGTCGGGAGGGCTCTCGCAAGGAGGTGGCCTAGAGCATGGGCAGGGGCTCAGCAGGGGGAAGAGGAGGAAAAGACACCTGGAAGGCAGCCTGCTGGTTCACAGGCAGAGGGTGTGCACAGGGACTGGCCCAGCCTCAACGGGTGCCTTGCCTTTTGTGCTGGCAAGAGGGCAGGTCCCAGTGAAGTGACAGACCTAGATGTGGCTGAGACAAGGAGCCCTGTGGGTCAGCTGCTGGGCAGCCTTCTCCAGGGCTTGTCAGGGAAGAAGATCCCACTCAGCCTGAGAGCTCCCAGCAGAGGGTGGAGTGTGGATGGGCAAAGTCCCCACCCCTGCCACCACTGGGCACTGGCCTGTCACCGTGGGCCCAGCCTCATGCTGGAGTCAGCTTGGGGGCTAACCCTGGTGGTGGGAGGCCGGTCACTCCGGAGATGGGGTCCTGGCCACCTTGGACGGTGGCCGTCACTAATGACTGTGTGTGGACGCATCTCTGCATCTTCCCGGCTGGGGCTGTCCCACAGCCCAGCCAGGGATGCAGGGGGCTGTGTGGCTGTGGGGAGGCAGCAGCTTCTGGTCTTGGACACAAAGGCTGGCCCTCATACGCAGTGCACCTGCTGCCATCTCCTGCCCCCACTGCCACCATGGGCCCCCCACACTGTGCACCCCTGCAAGGCTGGCCCAGTCCCCGTACACACTGGCAAGTGATCACCACCAGTCTCTGGCACAGGGAGCTGGCTGCCAGCTGCTCTGCCCCTGCTCCTGCCCACAGGTGATGCTGGGCCTCCCACAGAAGCTAGAGGAGGTGCTGGTGGTGGTGGGCGGGCGGGCGCTGGAGGAGGACGAGGAGCATGGTGAGGAGGCCACTCCTCACTCTGGGAACTTCGCCTTCTACAACACCAAGGCCCGTGAGTACCCCTCCCCACACCCCTTCTCTGGTGCCCCCATGCCACCTTCAGGTGCTCAGGGAACAGGTCCACATGCTGGGAGTGCCTGTCGGGCCTTGCCGGGGGCTACAGAGGAGCCCAGGTGCCATAGCACTGGTGGTGGACACTTTGAGTCCCCTGTCCCTCCAGTCAGAGCCCCCAGCTCTGGCCCTTACCAGGTCCTGGGGGCCCAGACTGTGCTGTGTGGGGTGGCCTGGTCCTCTGTTTCCTCCTAGTGCCTCTTCCCTGGGCACAGGTGGACAGCCTGAGAGTGAGAGCTCAGTCCCAGCGTGTTCTGGCTCCAGCCCTGAGCAGGTTCTTTACCTCCCTGCAGTCCTGTGTCCTCATCTGTGGGACAGGTACCTGGGGACTTCTCATACAGTAGGCACAGGGCCTGGTGCCAGGGCACATTGAGGCCAGGCCTGCACTGATGGGCCTCCCCTGCCTGCCTGGAAAATGGGATGCAAGGGGCTCTGGGCCCCCTTGGCTCTCATTTCCCACCTGCTGGGAAAGTGCTGGCACAGGCTGGCTGGTGGCCCGGGGCTGGGGCAGGTGGCCGGTCACCAGCATGGCGTCAGTGCCTTGTGGGCTGGAGCAGATCCGAGGCTGGCTGTCCAGGTCAGAGGCCAACGAGAGGGGATTTGGAGCTGACGTCAGGGGGAGCAGCTGTCCCTCAGACCTGGCCAGGAGGGCAGCAGCACAGGACAGGGGAGCTGGCAGCCAAGGCCTGCTAACTGCTGGGCAATCCCCACCCTGGGGTGACACAGGCATGAGTCAGGGGACAC
Organism: Aplodontia rufa; assembly: GCA_004027875.1. Taxonomy (NCBI): domain Eukaryota; kingdom Metazoa; phylum Chordata; class Mammalia; order Rodentia; family Aplodontiidae; genus Aplodontia; species Aplodontia rufa. The sequence continues at coordinate 12,939 of PVKS010002119.1, forward strand.
TCAGTTCCTGCCTGCAGTGCCAGGCTTTTCTCACTGTGAGGCCTGGTGTTCCATATGTCCTGAAACTGTCATGAACTGCATATTCCCAGGGGATTCCCAAGGCAGGTTCCACCCACACCCAAAGCATGTCCATTTACAGTCTCACGCTGACCTCTCAGAGCATTTTCTCATCTCTTGCCTCAGTTTACCCCAGGCAGCTGCACGAGGGCAAGTCTGACCTGGCATAGCACTGTCTCACAACCGCGAGCCTGATCCTGACATCCACCCCTGGAGCAGTTCCCCTGTGCTACTTGAGTGCCCTCATGTTCATACCTACACATGGGTAAACTGAGGCTAGGGCTCATCCAATGCCACCCAACTGGTGCACAAGAGCTAGGACTTGGACCCATTCTACCTGCCAAAGGGCCAGCATCTGATGCCCTACACAGGCCCAGCTGCTATCTGGACAGAGGGGGCTCAGGACGATGGAAGGATGGGTGGCTGGATGATGAGTGACATTAGTTTCATAACAACTAGTGACACCCACACATTAGGTCACTTAATTCTTACCCCATCTGACTTAGAGGAAACTGGACCAAATGATCCATCTGGGGTCAGCTGGATGACTCCAGACTGCTAAGCCAGGCTGCCTCTTGGCTGCATGCCTGGGTGCCACCCAGGCTGGGTGCCACCCAGGCTGGGTGCTTGGCTCTGGGGGTCCTCTGGGGTAAGGACATGATGAGCCGGAACACCTGGGACCAGACTGGGTGTCATTGCACTTCTGTGGCTGGCTGAGACCCGCTGTTCCCCTTTCCCCATCAGTGAGGGAGATGTTCCTTCACCCATGCCCAGCAGAGGCACCTTGGATAGCCACCCTAACCCCTCTGCCTCCCTTTTCCCACCAGGGAGGTGGATGGCGCTCCCAGACTTCCCCGACTACCACAAGTGGGGCTTCTCCCTGGCGGCACTCAACAACAATGTCTATGTCACAGGTGGGTGGCCTGGAGGCTCCCTGCCCAGCAGGCCCCCAAACTAGCTCTCCTTGCTCCTGGGCTCTCTGGTGGTCTAGCTAAGACCCTCCCAGGCCCTCCATGCTATGTGAGCAAGGATGCTCAAATCCAGGGTGCACTCGCAGCTGCCAGGAGCCACTCAGGGTACACTGACGGCCCAGGGCCATCTCCACTGTGCTCCTGCAGCCAGGGTCTCCCCAGGAGGAACTGTGTGAGGGTCTCTTCTTTCACATCTCCAGAGTTGTGGCTCCTTGTAGGATTTGGTTGAGGGCAAAATCTTCCCTTAATGGGAGTTGGGAACCACTGATCCTGTCCCATTGTTGATGGTGAAGGAGGTCCCACGCTACACTGCCATCCACAGTCTGGCCGCTGGCCCAGGACCTGGCGGCATGGGGGACAGGGATATCATAGGACACAGGTACCCAGACCCCGGGGGTCCAGAGACCCCAGACTGGCACCCATGTAGACAGAACCTCTCTGGGTAGGTGGCTCACGGGGCACCAAGATGGACACCTGGTCAACCACCCAGGCCTGGTGCTTCCCGCTGAAGGAGGCGACCTGGAAGCCTGTGGCGCCTATGCTGAAGGCCCGCACGAACCACGCCAGCGCTGTACTCAACGGGGAGATCTACGCCATCGGTGGTGAGGCCTCGCCCCACGCCCTGCTGGCAGGGAGCCTCTCGGTACTACTGCCCCGTTCCTGCCCAGGGGAGCCTGAGGCCTAACGGGTCAGCAAATGCCACACCAGGGCTTCCTGCAAGTGGCTCAGAATTCATGACCTGGGTACTTCTGATGCCCTCGGGGACAGAGGAAGCAGGACAATGACAGTTGGGGCCCAGATTTGCCAGTAGGTGTGACCATGCCACTCTAATTCCATCCTAGAACTGTGGGCTCAGCCTTAGCTCAGTTTGCTGGGAAGCCTCAGAGTGAGGAACCCATTGTGGCCTCTGCTGTTGCTGTCAGCCCCACCAAACCCCCAGCCTGACATGGGGTCAATTTGTCACCCAGGCACCCCAGTGCTGCAGCAAGTGGCCCCCAGGGAACTTAGCAGCTCAACAAGTGTTGAAAAATGACATGTATGTGACCCCAAGGCTCTGTAGGTGATGACTTGGCCCTATGGCCACCCCTAACCCACCTGCCCCAATGCCTTCTTCCTCTCAATGGCTGCTGTGTCCCCAGCCAGAACAGAGAGCACATAGTCTCCAAGCCCAGGGCATTAGAAGCACCTGGAACTGGTGCTGAGGGTCACACGGTGGTCAAGGCTGGGGCTCCAGGAAAGCAAGGGGCACCTTCCCTCTCCTCAGTAGGGCCCCACCTTTGTCACATCCAGCGCCATCTGCGAGTGGCAGAGGGAGCTGCCTACAGCTTCAGGCTCTTTCTTCTTATGACCCACACTTTCAGGACTGGCTGGGGGCCCCTCCAGAGCCAGGCGACTGTCCACTCTCTCCTAGCTGTTGGTGGCAGGCCTTGGGCCTGCACCCTCTCTGGGAGGCTCCCTGCCCCTGAAATGGGTGCAGTGGCTGCCCCTGGAGGCACACCCTCCTTGGCCTTCCCCTGCTGGATACCCAGGGAGGCCCCCACCTTTGAAAGCCCAACCCTGAGTCTGCAGGAAGCTTCCTCCTCCTGGCCCTGGCAGCCCGGCCCACCCAGCTGAGGCAGCACCTCGCCCACAGGCACCACCCTGGACGTGGTGGAGGTGGAGAGCTACGACCCCTACACTGACAGCTGGACGCCCGTCAGCCCTGCCCTCAAGTATGTCAGCAACTTCTCGGCGGCCAGCTGCCAGGGCCGGCTCTACCTGGTGGGCTCCAGCGCCTGCAAGTACAACGCGCTGGCCCTGCAATGCTACAATCCCGTCACAGGTGGGCAAGCACCTGCCGGCCCCAGCCAGGGACCTGACCCCGGCCCCCTCTGCAATCTCCAGTCTTGGCACAGGGGGGTGAGGGTGGGGCCTCCAGGACAGGAGGGGCCCAGAGGAGGGGAGCGGATGGCCACAGACCCTTGGGAAGCAGGCAGGCAGCGAGGGGGACCTGGAGGTGAGCTGCATGTGCGTCCTGCCCGGCCCCTCACAGCATCTCCAGGCTTTCTGGAATGGCCTTCTGGGCAGTGACCCTTGACCTCCAAGACCCAGTGGGCTGAAACTCGGGCTCTGGACTCCTGGGTGGGGTTTGAGTCCCAGCTGGGTACTCTCCAGTGTGGGGCCTTCCTGAGCCTGATCGGTAATGTTCTGGCCCAACCTCTGGACAGTGGAGTGGATGCTAGAGCCATTTCCCAGTGAGGGGCAGGATGCAGGTGGGGACAGAGCCCACTGGGACACCTGGGAGGCTGCGGTGTGGGGAGGTGGGGCAGGACAGAGGTGGAGGCTCAGGGACAGCCAGCAGTTAGTCAACGAGGGCCAAGGACGACCAGGCCAAAGCCCTCTTCTGAGATGAGGTTCTGGAGGGACCCGCGACCCCAACAGTCCAGTGAGGCGTGACCTCATGGCACCGCCAGGCACAGGCCCACTGTCCCTGCTGCAGTGTCCAGCCCCGTCACGGGAGGCGTCCCCGCTGGCCACTTGATGATGGTGCCTTTTGCCTGCAGATGCCTGGAGCGTGATCGCCTCCCCCTTCCTGCCCAAGTACCTGTCCTCGCCACGCTGTGCCTCCCTACAGGGGGCGCTGTACCTCATCGGGGACAACACCAAGAAGGTCTACGTGTACAACCCACAGGCCAACCTGTGGCAGAAGGTGGGCCTCCCCCCCTCTACTTCCCTCCCCTGCCCCTGCCCTCCCCTGCCCCTGCCCTCCCCCACCCCCTCTCCCCAGCTGGGGCCACCGGGACTCCTGACATGGCATGGCAGGCCTGGTGACAGTGGGATGGGGGGTGCCCACAGAGAGGCCGATGTGGAGGGGAGGCAGCCTCGGTGAGCCAGCTACCAGGGTGCCCTGTCCCCTGCATGCCCATCCTCCTGCAGAGGGGTGGCCGGGCCCCCTTCTTGGGAAGCAAATCCAGGTCAGCCGGTGTGGACTTCAAAACAGACGCCGCCTCTCCCCGCAGGGGCCAGAGGGAGCTGGGCTTCCGGGTGGCCACTCCAAGGGAGGTCCTGAGCTGCCAGACCCCAGTGCCACCCCACTCTGCCACTTTTCTTTGGCCCTGGGCCCAGGGGAGGGGTGAGGTGGTTGTGTCCAGAGGCCAGCCCCAGGGTACCGGAGGCCTGGTTTTCTCCTCGTTGGAGGCCACATGGGTCTCAGCTTCAAGCTGGACACTGGGCCTCCCACCTGCCTCCAGAGTCCAGTCCCAGAGGCTGAGGTGGTGCTTCCCTTCCTGCAGCCCCCTGGCGACAGCAGGACCTCCACAATCCTGCTGCCTGCAGCTGTCCTCTGGCGACAGCGCTCTGTTGAACTGGGGCCCCCATCACAGTGGTGAAATAGGTGCAGGATGGCCCTGCCAGGGGCACTTCCTCCTAGGCCTCCCAGATAGGCTGCAGCTGGGTCCCCCATGCCCTGGGCCCAGGCTGGGGTCTGTCATTCTGGGCTGGTGGCCTACCCTGACCTCCTTGGGCCTGGGATCAGACCTCTCACCAGCCTGTGCTCACCCAGAGGAACCCGCGTCTCTCTCAGGCCTCAGGAGAGCTGCATCCTTGACCCCCTACCCTCCCCCAGGGCACTCCTGAGGCCATATGAGGAGTCAGGGCGGGTAGAGGGGTCCCAGGGTGGGCTCGGCTCCCCTGCCACTGTGAAGACTCAATGGAGGCAGCTGGCTTAGCCGCAGGTCCCTCAGCCCCTCGGTCCAGGAAATGCCACCTCTTAGCATCGCCAGAGCCGCACCAAAGGGCGTCTGAGGAAGCCAGAGGGGTGGCAGTGCCCTCTCCCACCCCCTGCTTCTGGACCCTGAGCACTGACCATTCGTAGGTGCAGTCCCAGCACAGCCTGCACGAGAACGGTGCCCTGGTGCCTCTGGGCGATGCGCTATACGTGACAGGGGGCCGCTGGCAGGGCATGGACGGCGACTACCACGTGGAGATGGAGGCCTACGACACTCTGCGGGATGCCTGGACCCGCCACGGCACCATGCCCCGCCTCTGGCTCTACCACGGGGCTTCCAGCATCTTCCTGGACATCTCCAAGTGGACGCAGCCCTTTGGCCCGGCCCAGGATCACTAGGTGGGGAGCAGCCGGGGGCGTGGCAGCTCCTTGTCCCCCTGCAGAATGGCCCTTTGAGTTTTCACTTGGAGCTGCTGTCCTCTCTGGTGCTTGGGCTAGGCTTTGGGCCACCAGGGGACATCAGATGGCACAGTTCAGGGGACACAGTCTTGGTCTCTGAAGCTGACTGTCAGCACGGGCTGAACTCTTTACATCCACACGGTGGGAAGAGGGCTCTGCTGGCCTGGGGACCTCCAAGATCAGCTCCTCTGGCCTCTGTGCCCCTCATGGCTCTTGGAGAGCTGCTCAAATGAGGGGTGAACACAGAGTCCCTGGGGTGGGTCAGCACCAGGCTCTCCTGCGGGCCTGCCTCCTCCACCCCAGCTGCGTGACCACACCCAGCAGCCTCTGCTCTCTGGCCCTCTCGAGTCACCGCACACGGGCTCACTCAGCAGGCCTCGAGCTCTGTCCCACACACTTGCTGGCACCGTGTTTCCAAATCTGCTGCCCAACCCTTTCTGTGCCCCCTCCAGCAGGAGAGCAGGAAGGGGGTGGGATGAGGCAAGATAGGGTCTCAAGTGGGCAGCAGGAGCGGGCTGAGGGCAGGATTCCCTGCTTCTTGGGGCAGCTTTCACCAAACCCAAGGCTCTTAGAATGAAATTCCCCACAGGGTGGGACCCTGTGGGGTCTTCAGGGAGCATGGGGACACGTGATGGCTCTCCTGCCAGTCAAGGTGCTCCGGTGCTGGCTGCCCCAGGACACCTGAGTCTCACTGGGGGCCATGCAGGGCTGGCTCAGCCTCCCGCACCTGTGGTCTCTCATGCCCTGAGCCAGGCACCACATTTGTAACCAAGGACACAATAAAGGACTCTCACCAGGCATGAGTGCCATATTCCCTGTGCCACAGGCTCCGTCAGAAGACACTGGCTGGCTGCAAGTTAGGAATCAGCTCCCTGGCACTGGCCCTGGCCCTGACCCCCAAAAGCCTCAGGTGCCCCCTACCCCGGCCAGGCTTTCCTCTCCAGGTCCAGTCCACGGTGATGGGGCTGTTTCACCCCTGGTTCTGAGTTCATGCCAGGGTCCACTGTTCCCAGGCCCGACTTCTCATGCCACTCTCTTGAAGGAAAACCAAGCTGGCCCTGGAACCGGACACAGCAGGGCCTCCAAGGAAAAGAGCCAGGGCCCAAGGAACCAGGCTGGCTAGTGGAGGGGTGCAAAAGGCAAGGGTTCTCCGCAGGTGACTGTGTGGAGGCCCCTGGGAGGTGCGTCTTGCTGTCCTGCCACCTCCTGCTAATGCTGCACCAGGGGCAAACCAACCAGATCTCTCCTGCGCTGCAGAGCATGTCAGGTGGACGCAGGATGTCCTCCCTGAGGGTGGTGCTGGGGGCACCAGAGCCCTGCAGCATCCTCAGCTCAGGTAGCCCACAGAGCCAGGGGCCCTCAGGGCAACTCAGGCGCCACTGCCTTAGCCTCAGGGGAGAGGGGCCCAGGGTGCTCCTCCACTTGGTGTGGATTTCCCAGAACCTCCCTCCCCTTACCTGCACCTGCTCTGCACTAGGCAGGCACAAAGGTGTTGGAATTGGGCTGTTGGCACCCTCCGGTAATTAGTCAAGGGGCCCTGTTGGAGGGAGGGACAGCCACCTAGACTCTGCCAGGGCCCCATGCAGGAGCCCCTGCTGCTCATCTCTAATCCCTGGTGTCCAGTACGGTACCAGATGCCCAGCTCCAGAGTGGCTGCAGTATAGTGTGAGCCACTTCTGGTCCCCGGCACCAGCTACAAGGACACAACCAGAGGATGAAAGAGTCTTCCTGAAGGAAGGAACTTCTGTGTGGAGCCAATGTGACTTCCTCAGGACTGCCCGGGGGTTGTCAGGTTCGGGGTGGGGTTGTTCAACCACAGTCACATTTAAGAATGTGATTCTTCCCAGCTACTTGGGAGACCAAGGCAGTTGGATCGCAATTTATCAAGACTCTGTTTCAAGATAAAAAAAACAGAAGAGCTGGGAAGGTGGCTCAGTGGTAGAGCACCTCTGGGTTCAACCCACAGTACTGCTTAAGTAAATAAATAGCAATTCTTCCCAGCAGGGCAAACAGAAACACCAATATCCACCCTCTGCATCATACTGTAAGCTGAAAGCTAATTCTTTAAACTCATCTACTGAAAACCTGGAGACAATTAGCAGACAGTAATCCACATGGCCACAGGTAGAAAGAGCAGCCCAGGCCCAGGTCCAGTCCAGAGTGCACATGGCTGAATCCCCGCCCTGTGCCAGGAACCAGAGCAGGAACAGAGGAACTGATTTGTGAATTGGATTCAATGTGTGAGTCCGTCAGAGCTGCTGGCCACAAGCTGTGGGGGCAGGACCTGGACACTGTTTGTTGGTGACTCTATGACCTTGGGCCAAGGTCCTAGAGTCCCAAGATTCGAGCCTGAGTGCCCTCATCCGCAGAGGATAATCTTGGGATTCAAGCATCAGGTGGCGCCATGTGCGGCCGCCCAGGAGACGGCGCAGGCTGCCTGCCCGTGCTCTGCAGGCCACACAGCGAGCTGGCCTCAGGCTCCCGTTGTTTTCGGGGCGAAGGGAGCCTGTATTCCCATGACCTCATCGGCAGAGGGCCTTCCTCTGGAAGAAGAGTGGGCAGCGGAACCACTTGGCTGCATCAGGCTGCTGGGAAGCCAGGCTGAGGCCATGACACCAGGGTCCAAGACTGAGGATTAGATTTCGGCCAGGCATGGAGGCTTGGGGAGGCTGCCTCCTGCTCTGCCCACCTGTCCTGTGGCCAACACTCAGGGCTTCCACCTTGGAGGCCAATGGAGGATGGGCAGGGCAGGGTTCTCCAGACACCTGCCTTCCTCTGAGAGGAGGGTGCGTGGAAATGGGGCCCCCACCAGGGGCCAAGCTGTGTCATGGCCTCAAGCTGGTGTTCCCAGCCTATACCAGCACCAGAACCAATTGGACTCGGGCCTTCTGGCAAAGCCCATGACGTCACTAGGATTCTTCACTGTTTGGGAAAATAACTTTTCACATGGCAATAGTTCCGTCCCCCACGCTGACCTCTTGTGGCTGCCCGCCACCCCCGGAATGATGTCACACAGCATCTGAAAGGTCATGCTGCCCAAATCGAGTCCTCTCATCCCCACACAGCCCTTGTGTTGCCCAAGGTGACAGAGCTGGGCACAGGTTGGGTCACAACAGGGACCCTTTTAAAGAGCTGGCACTATGGGAGACCTGCTCTGCCCAGGCACACAGGGCCCCGCCTTCCTCCATAGTCTTCAAGTTCAGAACTCAGATTTCACACCAACTAGAGGAGGAGGACCCCCAACGGGCAAAACTGTGGCTGTGAAGAACCACAGTGCCCACTGGACAAGCCGGCCTTCCACCCACCATAGCCCCGCACTGCCTGTGGGGCGCATTCCTGGGAAAGCCCGCAAGGCCGGCACCAAGCACAGACCTGCGTCCCAAGGCAGAGGCCCTCTCCACCAGCAGATGGCAGGCTTCTGCAAAAACACCCCACCCCTGGTCCTGTGGTCCATATCTCCCTGAATAAGGGGCACAGACCCAACTTTTGTCACTTCACATGGGAGCACAGGCCCAAGCTGTGCACAGTTACAAGCAGCAGGCTGCCTCTGGCACAGTTACAAGCAGCAGGCTGCATGACCGTCATTCCCACCAGAGCAGAAAGCCCACCTGGGCACCTAGGCAGCTCCATCATCTGAGGGCCCAGGTATACCACATCCTCATCAGGTACAGGACATGGGAACTGATGTCCTTATTGAGACAAGTCCACCACAAGTCCCCAGATAAAATAAACTCGGGTATTTTGCTGAGCACGTGTTTATGCCAGTGCTGCTCAGATGCGTGCCTAGCAGTAATTTCTATAGGAATCACCACCGCTTCATTTATCGGTGATTTTTTTTTAAGAGAGAGGACAGTGAGAGAGAGAGAATCAATTTTATTTAGTTTTTCATGTTGTTTTTGTTGCTCCAACACTTCGTTGTGTATAGGGTGCTGGGGTTCAAACTCAGGTCCTCACCCATACCAGGCAAGCGCTGTAACCACTGAGCCACCCACCGGTGATCTTTAAAGAAACTAAGTGTGGGGTTGTCAGGAGAAAACTTCCAGTTTCCAGTCCTAATTTGCCAGGGAAAGTTAGCTTCAGGGAGTCTGTGGAACTTGAGAGACCCCTGGCACTAATTCCCAGAGTGGCAGGTGTTTTCCCTTCAGCACTGCCCCAAGGAGGAGGGGAAGAATCTCAGAGGAGGCTGGACACCGAAAACGGTGCCCTTGCTCACTCCAGAGGTGCGGGCTTTACTGTTTGTCCATCTCCTGGCACTCAGCCAGCCAGGAGAACTGTAGCAGGCGACCAGAAAGGCCTGGCCCCTGCCGCAGGGCTGGGTGGGGCACCACCTGCCACAGTCCTGGGCACACTGGCAGGGAAGGCCTGGGCAGATGGCAGAGGGAGCACACAGGCTGCGCCTGCTCCTATCTTTATCAGAATGCGCCACCAGGCGCACAGGAGAGCCGCCTTGCTGCTCCCCCAGACTTTGGTTCCCCAGCAGGTCTGCAACATAAGAGCAGGGGGCCGGAGCGCGCTGGCTCGTAGAGAGAAGCCCGGGAGGACTGCAGGGGCCCTGTTGGGTGGTGGACAGCGGGCAGCCTGGGTCAGGTCCGGCCTGTCCCCTCACCTGAGGGTGCATCTTGAAGAACAAGAACGACGACCTGCGTTCTGGGCGCCCCAGATCTGGGGAGGCCGCCTAGGAGTCCAGCGGGCGCTCTCGGCCAGTGGCGCCGAGGCCGGCCCGCGGGTGCGGGTGCCTGCAAGAGGTCTTGCGGGGGCGAAGGCGCGGCCCGGGGCGGAGGGCGCGGGCGGGAGGCGGGGCGGGCGGGAGGGGCGCGGCGGGCTCGGGCGTTATAAGGCGCGGACCGGGGCCCGCCCGCCGCGTCCTCGCCGCTGCCCGCCGCGCGCATGGCCCCGGACCGCCTCCCCGCCGGAGCGCGCCTGCTGCTCGCGTGCGCCTGCCTGCTGACGGCCGCCGGCCTCGGAGCCCCGGAGCCCCGTGCGCCCGCAGCGAGCCGGGCGCGCCCGCCGCCGCCTGCCCGCCCCGCCGACAGCGCCGCTCGGGCCCCGCGCCCGCCGGTAAGACGCGCCAGCCCCGGGAGAGGCTGCAAGGTCCTTCACCAGGCGCCCTCCGCACAGCCCCGACCTCGTCGTTGTAGGGCTTAAAATTCTCCTAGGATAGGGCAGGGGTGGAGCGCAGTGGCATAGCGCTTGCCTGGCTGGCGCAGGATTCCACCCCAGCACCAGCAAAAAAACTAAAAAAATCGCCGGGCGCCGTGACGCACCCACGCCTGAATCCCAGCCCTTGTGGAGGCTGAGGAGGGAGGATCGGAGGAGGATGGAGTTCAGACGCAGCAAGATCCTGGCTCAAGAACAAAAAGGGCTGGGGATGTATGTGGCTTGGTGGTTAAGTGTCCTTGGGTTCAATCCCCAGTACCAAAAAAAAGAAAAGAAAAAGAAAAGTCACCCACTAGGCTAGTGAAGAAAGTCTGGAAAGTGCTAAGTACTTTGCTTCTGGTGAGACTGAGAAGAAGACCTGTTTGTGAAAGTGTGAGCGAGACTGAAAAGTGCTTCCCTGCAGGGTCAGGGACCAGAGTGGCCCCTGTTCCTCCGTTTTGGCTCTTTGTTGCTGACTTCTGGTGGGTTAGGGCTGACTGGAAGCTCTGTTCTGCTCCAGTTTGGGGGTTGGTGGCCCTTCACAGTGGCCCTCCAGTAGAGGAGGCCTTTAGTCCGTGAGGTGCAGGTGCTCAGGGTCTCTGCAGGGAAGATGCTGTGGACTCCACACAGGGAAGTCTCAGGCCAAACCCTCTCTGTCTTCAGCATCCCCTTTGCAGGACCTTGGATAGTCAAGAAGGGATCCACTACAGATGGCTGGAGACGGCGGCCAGCTCTGGGGGTCTCTGTAGGGGTCTCCCCAGGGCCCTCATCCCTGGGTGAGGGCACATTCCCTGGGAAGTGGGCCAAGCACACAAAGGGCAAAGCAGCTGGATGTCAGGGCACCATCACCAGGAGGAGAGAGGGGGCTTTGGGGATTCCACGTGAGCTTTTGGCCTTGGATCTGTGTGGGCCTTGGTGTTACCAGGTGCTTCGAGCCCCACTGAGGTTCCAAGGCTCCTTTTGGAGCAAGCCCTCATGGCTGGAGAACTTGGTCAGTCAGGGAAGCTACCTAACCCCCACCAACTACTGGGGTCCCCAAACCAGCAGGAGTACAGCTGGGAGGGTAGGCCAATGTGCCCATCTGGCCTATGAGCAAAGTCTTTGTGCCGCCGTTGCCACCAAGGATACCATGAAGCTGTGCAGAGAAGTCACCAGCCCTGGAACCCTCAGCCCTGCAAGATATGGGGGGGTGGGGTGCTGAGGGAGGTCAGAGACTCGGGCACTTTGAGGCCTCTCTGTCCACTGGAGGTTCCTCCAACATCCAAGCCTCTATCTTCCCAGTACAGCAGCCTGGCTGTGGGTTGGCTGGCAGGCTCCCAGAGGAAGGCCCTGGGTCCCCGCAAAGCTGTGGGAATTCACAGCCGGGTCTTGGCAGCTGGGTCTGCCCTTGAAGAAAGATCCTGGCCAGCTCTGAAATGCTGGTCTGCCACTGCAGCTACTGGAGACAGATGACCTCATCTGAGCCCTCCTGGCCACTTCCTTCCCAGCTGGCAGCTCAGCTGGGAGCCCAGACTGCCAAGGCCACACTGCCCAGCAGGCTTGCCTCCCAGAGCTTTGCTCCATGTCAAGAGCCGTCGGGTGCAGCGTGTGGAGGAATGGATTCTTCTGGAAGCGCCATTGTGCTTGCCTGGAGGTCTGGAGTCACCATGTCTTCCCTGCCACTTGTACCTGGCAGGGGTCCTGAGGCTGATGTTGCCTCCTTGGAACTTCAGCTTTTTCTTCTCCTCCTTCTTCTTCTCCTTCTTTCCCCTTCCTTCCTCCTCCTCCTCCTCCTCCTCCTCCTCCTCCTCCTCTTCCTCCTCTTTCTTCTTTGAGAGAGAGAATCAATTTTATTTAGTTTTTCATGTAACCTTTGTTGCTCCCAAACTTCATTGTGTTTGTGGTGCTGGGGCTCGAACCTGCATCCTCGTGCATGCCAGGCAAACGCTGTAACCGCTGAGCCATGGCTCCAGCCATGCACCCCCTCCCCTTTTTCCCTTGGAACTTCTGACTGGGAGGCAGGACAGCAGGGTGCTCAGATCCCCCTGGTGGCTGTGGAGGACAGTGTGATTGTCCTAGTTCATCTTGAGGAAGGACTGGGTGAGGCCTGGCAGCCTGGCAGTGCTGATTCACACCTGCAGCAGAGCCCTGCACCCCAGCTTCCTCCACAGAGTCTGGGCTGTGGTGTGATATGTTCCCCAGGAATTGTTCTCCATGGGCTAGAGGAGAAGAGCAGGGTTTGTGCTGCCTTTGAGAGCACAGGTGACAAGGGACAGGGCACTGATTGAAGTCCTGCACATGGTCACACCTGTAAGGCATGCCTGAGCAGGCGCCAGGTAAAGGGGGCCAACCTGCTGGGCTGGCTGTGTTCCAGGAGCCCGCAACTGAGCGAGTGCACGGCATTGACCCCAGGGATGCCTGGATGCTCTTCGTCAGGCAGAGTGACAAGGGTGTCAATGGTAAGAGGAGGAGCAGGGGCAAGGTCAGGAGGCCAAAGGTGAGTAGCACCATCCCTCACTTCCAGTGCACCCCACCCACCTCCGCAGGATGCAGAGGACGCACAGGCCAGGCCCAGGGAGCCCTGAATTAGGGGCCTGCTTCCAGCCATTTACTCATCACCCCTGGTGTGCCTCCTCTCTCCCTCCTGTATCTGTTACTCCCTTCTGGAGAGGGAGCCTTGCCCAACCATCTGTGGTGCATGCTGGGGGGTGTCCTTTGCTGGTCCCCTCTCACTCAGCCCTGGGCCTGGCCTAGCATGGGACCTGGTACTTGGTGTTGGTGGCTGACTCCACCATATCTCCTATGGCCAGGAGCTCCGGATCAGGTGGGCTGCCCACACTGTGTGTTGGCTTCTGTCCATGGAGAGCCAGCCTCGCTGTGCCTGAGTATGGAATGCCATGCAGGGTGCAGGAGGCTGCTGGGCTGTCACCTTGGCCTTGCCCACCACCTTCCCCTTCTGAAGCCCCTGGTCCTGCTCCAGGCTGCTCCATGAGCCAACATCCCCCCTGCTGGGGCCCTGCAGCCCTGGGCCCAGTGCTACACCAGGTTTATGGGGACTTTTGTTGCCTCACTCAGGCCTAGTGCCAGACCCTGAGATGCAAGTCCCTAGAAGCTGCCTCAGTCTCCCTCCCTCCAGGAGCCCAGTGTCAGTAGGGGGTCCTCCTGCCATAGGGCCACCCCCAGCCAGTCCCATACTCCTACCCAGTTCCAGCCTTGAAGCCACTTAGGGCCTGCAGCCTTCACTGACTGCTGGCTGCAGTGAGGGAACCTGAGACCCCATGGTCAGAGCCCACAGCTGCTGGGGGAGCTCTCCTGCCTGCCTGTCCATGGCACAGCTGGCAGAGGGGACGCCCCCAGCTCCCAGCTGCCTCTTCATGTATCCTCACAGCCAAAGTTCCCTTCCAGCTTGGCCTGCCAGGGCCGCCGGGACCACCTGGGCCTCAGGGTCCCCCAGGGTCCCTCATCCCACCTGAGGCACTAATGAAGGAGTTCCAACTGCTGCTGAAAGGTAAGGGTGCCAGCCTGGCCAGCTTGGGCACCAGGGTTTGGGCAGAGCCCAGCAGGGCATCCACGGTGGGGCAGAGCTCAGTATCTCAGCCCCTGAGGTGGCACTTGCCTCACCCAGGTATGCCAAGGTAGGATCGAGGGTGGGGGAACAGCAAGGAGAAGGCTTCACAGAAGCAGGTGGAGGTGGCCACAGTGCAGAGGAAACCCTGTGCCCTGGCTGGGAGTCAGGGGTCCTGCCCAGTGACTGTCTGGGTGCTGCGTTTTGACATGAAGAGCTGAGCCATTTCCCATTCCTTTAATGCGGGGCTGTCTTTAAAGACCACCTTCAGTGGCTAGGGGACCTGTTATTCCAATACAGCTGCGGTGGGGTTTATTCACACCCAGCTTCTTTCCAAGAGCGGGGGTTTAACAGGTCGGGTGAAGCAGCCAGGGGTGAAGGGATGGGAAGCCAAGTCCCCCTAGGCCGGGCGGTGGGGTGGCCCCTCCAGCTCCCCCGCGGGTAGGCGGGCGGCGCGCCGCGTGCCAGTGCTGTCTCTGTGCCAGGTGCGGTGCGGCAGCGGGAGCAGGTGGAGCCCGAGCTCTGCTCGCGGGGTCCTGCCCAGCCCAGCGCAAGCCCCTCCCCGGGCTCCGTGGAGGAGGACACTGGGGACGTGCTGACGCTGCTGGCCACGCCCCTGGCCCCGGGTCGCGTAGAGGCCGCCTTCCACTGCCACCTGCGCAGGGACGCGTGGGTGGAGCGGCGTGCGCTGCACGAGCTCGGCTCCTACCACCTGGTGAGTGGGGTGCGCCGGCCGCTGGGTACGCAGGACCCGAGAGCCAGAATGACCATCCTTGTGCCCTGCAGACCGACTCTGAGGGTGCCTTCCGTCGGGGCGGGGGCCTGAACCTGACCAGCGGCCAGTACACGGCGCCTGTGGCCGGCTTCTATCTGCTGGCTGCCACGCTGCACGTGGGTGAGGCCCGGGCCGTGGGGGGCCGCCAGTCCCGCTGGCTCCCGGCCAAGCCTGACCACCCGCCCTCCCCACAGCGCTCGCAGAACCCCCGAGGCGTGGCCCGCAGCATCCCCGGGACCGCCTGCGCCTGCTCGTCTGCGTCCAGTCCCGCTGCCAGAGCAATGCGTGAGTGCCCTGCCCGAGCTCCTTGCACTTGGCCTGTCCAGTCCTGTCCTGAGTCCTGCCACCTCCGCCACTGTGGCCTGGCCTCCCCAGCCTACTTCTGCACCCATCAGGATGCACCTGTTCCTTCCCAGCTCCTGCCTCCTTGCGTCCCCTCCTGACACATGGGACTGTCATCTGGGGGCCAGAGGGAGGCACTAGTGCCACCTCCTGAGTGGCCTCTCCTGGTCACTCTCCCACCCCCACCATGTGATCTTTCTTTCCCAAGAGGACATCCATCCTCATTGCTGATGTCCCTATCAGTGCTGCCTCTAGCCAGCTGGGGGCACTTCAGGTGCTCTGCCTACTGAGAAGGCACAAATGAATGGATGATTGCAAAAAGTAGCAGCTGGCTTCTTGTGTCACCTGCTGTCACACTCTCACCTCCATCCATACCAGCAGTGTCCTGCTTCCCCTCAGCAGGACTCTACTGCCCCTTGCTTGGCTCCCACCTGGCCCTTCTTGGTAGCGGGAGTGTGCACGAGGCCCTGTCTTTCCTCCTCTGGACACCCAGTCCAAACACCACCACCCGTAAACAGGCCAGGACCAGGCACGTTGCTGGGAATGGCCACAGTTGCTGGTGATCGTAAGTGTCCTGTGGGTGAAGCTGGGGCCTGTGGGCAGGCTGACCCCGTCTGTCTTGGCACAGCTCCCTGGAGGCTGTCGTGGGCCTGGAGAGCAGCAGTGAGCTTTTCACCATCTCAGTAAATGGGGTCCTGTATCTTCAGGTGCGTGGGGCTGGCTGGTGTGTGGTGGGCACGCCTGGGCTATGTCCACTGGTGGGGAGGGCTGCTGGCAGGTGCTTAGGACCCCTGTGTGCAGTACCCTTGGACACAGGCCTGAGAGAGGCTCTGGAACATGCCTGAAGGCCAGTCAGGTCCAAACAGAGCAATGACACTGGGCCCTTTGCAACCGTGGAAGTCAGGGCTGGAGTCATTTCCTACAAGAGACCCTGAGCAGCAGTCTCTGGGGGACCTGGCAAGAGAAATGAAGGTGAAAGTGGGTGGAGCGACAGCTCCTGTGGTTCTCAGAGCACTGTAGCGCTGCCAGACAGCTCCTGCCAGGCCTGAGAGGAGCCCTGCAGCAGACACCTCCGCGAGACTTGCTGCCCACTCGGGAAAGCACTGCACCAGGTGCCAGTGGTGCTGGGTCAGAGCCCAAGGCCTACAGGGACTTGCTGTGTGCCAGGCAGTGGGCAGGGCTGTAGGCACTGGCCCCCAGGCACACTGCAGGCCGTCCTGGCC
Organism: Aplodontia rufa; assembly: GCA_004027875.1. Classification (NCBI taxonomy): domain Eukaryota; kingdom Metazoa; phylum Chordata; class Mammalia; order Rodentia; family Aplodontiidae; genus Aplodontia; species Aplodontia rufa. The sequence continues at coordinate 29,152 of PVKS010002119.1, forward strand.
GTGGTGCAGGGCCAGCCCCTGACAGGCACCCTTACCTGCAGGCGGGGCAGTATACTTCCATCTTTTTGGACAACGCCAGTGGCTCCTCCCTCACGGTGCGCAGCGGCTCCCTCTTCAGTGCTGTCCTCCTGGGTGTGTGAGTGGCCGTGGCAGGCCCTTCCTCGCACCAGGCAAATGAAGCAGAGGTTTAAACAATATCTAGAAAGCTGGAGGGACAGTGACCCCTTGTGAGAGGATGCCCACCCAGAATTCTGCCCACACTGGCCACTACAGGTGGGACTGTGGAGGTGACACTTGCCGCAGTCCCAGGACCAGCAGTGACTTCAGGAGGCCATCTTTAAATGGGAAGAGTCCATGCTCAGTAGCACTTTGCTGTTCAGCTGAAGAGCCGGCACCCTCGTGGATGGCCCCACATGGCCTCAGCTGTCCTGGGGTCTAGCTTGATTTCTCCATCTTTAGCCTTCTTGTGGGCTGCAGAGAGCCCTGGCCAGGGCCCTCGTACAGGGCTGGGGGCACCCAGGAAAGCAAGGTGCTCCCTGCATGCTGGAGGGCCCAGGCTGTCCATTTGGGGCCCGGACCTGCATACCTCTCCCCCAGCCACACCTCTGACTGCTGTGAACTTCAGGGCCCTGGTTGGCCTGCACTGGATCCTTGACACGTGGCTTCAGGGTCCAGAGGAATGCCGGACAGGGACTCCTGGGGACAGGGCCTAGGCCTGGCTTCCAGCAGCTGTTTTCATTTCTAATGTGCACCAAAATTGATTCACAAGTCCCCCTTGCAAATGGGACCTGCACTCTTCCCCTGCAAACCCTTTCAGACAAGGCCTCCTGTGCCCACTCCAGAGGGCAGCTTTTCAGCTTTCCCATCCCGTTAGTTTCTGGCTCACTGCTAGGACCCACCCACCAGATGACAGATGGCAGGTAGCCCAGCCTGCCAACTCATATTTTGGACAGGTGAGGTTGAGGCCTCCACCAGTGGACAGCTCCTGCTGCCTGGGTGGTGTGGCCTTGCTGGGCTCAGCTGGCTCTGGAATGGTCTTTCCCACTCAGGTGGCAATGTGGCTCTGGGCTCACCTGGTGGTGGAGAGATGGTATTGAGGGTGGGGAGGGTAGAGAAGATGCAGGTCTGACAACCCACAGCTTGCCTGAACACAGCCTTCTACTTTCCCAAGTGCTAGGCTGAGCCTGAGTACACAGTGGGGACGAGGCCCTGGCAGTGACCCAATCACAAAGGCTGGAAGGAACCTGCTGCTATAGGACCAGGCAGGGTGCCCAAACCTGGAAAGAAGGGGGCAATGGCCAGTCACTAAGCCTTCCAGCTGGCAGCCAGGTTGAATGATGCCAGCTTCCTTGCCCATAAACACCTCCAAGCCAGGCTGCTGGAGCACAGTGGTGCAGGTGAACTGACCACTCTGTGCCCCATGGGCAGGCCTGGCCCAATTCTCAGTAGGACTTGTATCCACCCTACCAGGAAGCACCAGGCTGGCCTGGGTCCCAACTCCCATGCACTTTGATAAGGGGGTGATGTGGCCATGCCTGTCCTAGATTTCACTTTGTGTCCAGCAGACAGATATTTTAGGGAAGTTTATCTTTTCCCTTGAAAAGCCACATATGCACATATTTTCTCAACAGAAGCATATTATACAGCAACTCAATTAAGTGTTTATTGTGTAATTTTGTCAGGTAGGAACTATTTATGTAACTGATGTGTTAGTGTGTGATGTGACCAGGAGGCTGAGATTCAAATCTTAACTCTTCAACCCAGGCCACCAGGAGTGCTGATCTCCAAGGAGAGGCAGGCAGCCTCCAGCCTTGGAGTGGGTGGGGGCAACCCTTGGAGGTGGCAGGGGAGGACCTTGCCAAGGAAGCCAGGGCCAAGCCTCACCCAAAACAGAACAGGCTTAGGGACACATGAGTCACAGTCTTTAGGGCACAGAATGACACCTGGTTTGCTGTAGAAAGGCATTTTCCAAATAAAATGCTCACTCCAAGGTGCTGGGGTTCTGTTCTTCCCAGATATCATAGCCCAGTGTCCCAGTCCCCAAGCAGAAATGGAGGGATTCCTGGCTCTTAACACTATGGGTGGGGCCGGCAGCACCAACACCTCTTCATTCAGGCTCTGGTTGGTACTAGATATTTAACCCCGGAGGGCTTAACCACTGAACCCAGTCCATTTTTAAATTTTGAGACAGGGTCTTACTAAGTAGCTTAGGGCCTTGATAAATTGCTAAGGCTGGCTTTGAATTTACGATCCTCCCACCTCAGCCTCCCAAGCCGCATGTGCCATCGCGCCTGGCCTTCATTCTGTTATTTGTGGCTTCCACAGGACAGACCCCCAGAAGCCACATAAGGTTTACGCAAAATGCTCGTCCTGAGGAACCTGGAGCATTGCCAGCCAATTCACCAACAGAGCTGAGGGTCTGATAAGGTGTTGGGTGGGGGCAGAGAGCATTACAGACCAGGCTCTGCAACAGCAAACTCAGAATCTTCTATCACCCTGAGTCAAACATGCCAAGGATCCAAAAGCTGCTTTGTTAAAACAATCACAGTAATAAGTGTATGCAGACCGAACTTGCGAGAAGGGCCCCTCTGGGTGCTGCCTTAGGGTCTGCCTTGAGCCACACTCCTAAGACCTGCCAGAGGACCGCAGAGGCCTTACTGGATGGCATGTGACTGCTCAAGCTGGGCTGTGCGCTTTTTAGACCCAGGGCAGTTGGACTTAGGACCTGATAAACCTGGCAGTGCAGAGCCCTTCAACCAGATCACATCTCTACTGAGGAGCTGGACAGGTTGAGCTGCTGCTTGCAGGGCCAGGCAGGAACAGCAGGCCCTCTGAGTGACAGCCTGGGCTCCTGTACCCATGCTTTATGCTCCTAGCAGGGGCATAGGCCCAGTTCTGGTCCTAGCCTTGTCCCTAGTTAGTGCTGCTGACCTCCTCACTGCAAAATGCCCCTCCCCACAGGGTCACTGCGAGGTTGAGAGCGTGGTAGATGGCTGAGAATGACAGAAATGACACAGTCAACAGCTGGCAGGCCACTGTGGGCCACCCTCAGGTGCCCACTTGGTCCTAGCAGGAGAGACTCAGCACACACATGCAACCTCTGTGCATCTAGCCACAGTGTAACAAGAGAACTCAAAGACTAGGAAAAAAAAAAAACCTTTATTTACAACCATGGGAATCCCACAGAGTACACAAAACACAGAATGTGCACACACAAAAGGAACCTGTGGTCAGTACTGCACGTGCAGCACCCTCAGGGCCCTATCCGCACCACCATCACTGTGACGTTATCGGCTGAGCCCCGCTGCACTGCCTTGTTGGCCAGCCTGTTGCACGCGGCTTCGTAACGGGCGTCGATGGCAGGCTTCCCTTCCCGCGTCTGGATCTTCTCATCCTACCAGAGAAAGGGGCTGAGTGAGCAGGGGATCTGCCTGCTTCCTGGCCTCTCCTGAGAACCTCTGTCCCTATGAGGGTGGCAGGACAAAGTGAGCAGTGAGTCCCCTGGCAGAGTTCATGTTGAAGAAGGAACACCGGGGCTGCCTCCAACACATGGAAATGGGGTCTTGGGACTGCTGCTTCTCTGTAAGTGGAGGAGCAGCTAGGAAACTGGCACACCCTTGTGAGATCGCTCACCTCCAGGCAGGACAAGATGAAGTTCACGGCTTCTTCTGGGGTGAAGACTTTGAAGAGCCCATCACAGGCCAGTAAAATGAACCTGCAACACCAGCAAGAATAGAGACAGGTTTAAGCAGCAAACTGCATAAAAACAAAACCACTTGAAGATGGAGGTAAAGGTTCAGCTGCTCAGTAGCTACAAGGTTTTTAAAAACAACTTACATGCAACCAAGACTAAAACTACTTATAAACAGGTGGAGGTGGATGAGGAACATCAAAGTGAGCTACTGTTCTCTCCACCCCTAATGCTCTTCTGCAGGAGAGCAGTCACCAACAGGACCAGGTGTGGGGTGAACACAGGGTTTCAACCACAGCCCTGTGCCACTTCTCATATATGTGAAGCTCAGGGGAGTCCAGACCCAAGGGCAGCCCCGCTATTTTGTTTTGAAAACAGCTGCTCCACTCCAGGCCCTGAGCTCTGTGGGGCCCAGCCAGACAGTTCTCACTGCTGGCACTGCCTTAAGGCTGCCCCTTTCTCTGCAGCTGCCATGCACAACTCTTGGCTTTCCTCTTCCAACCGGGCTTACAAAGCCAGTGTTTTATGAACATCTGGTCTGTGCTTGGGACACAGTGGGGACGAGTTTAAACTGGCTCCTACACTCTCCATTGTCCTAAGTCAGGCCCAGAATCACCAACCAACCAGGCACACCTGTGACGAAGGGAAACTGTGACAGCGAGAGCTCACCAAGCAAAGAGGGGCTGCTGGAAACACATCCCAAGGCCCCGTGGTCACAGCATGGCACACAAAGCAGGTGGGTTGTGTGGTGGGGAGGGTGAGAAAAGGTCAAGCAGGCAGGTGCCAAAGCAAGGTGTAGGGCCGGGCTCAGCTGCCTACAAAGACTCCCAGCTGCTGTGGTCCCCACTCCTCCTGGCTCTTAGGCTCAGTCCTGGGTGTCCTGTCTCCTGTGCTTCCTGCCATTCCTTCCTACAGCCCTCAGGTCCCTGGCTCTGGGATTCATTCCTTGACAATTACTTGTTGAGGTTTCCACTCAGCAGGGCACCTGCTCTGCCTGCAGGCCCCTGGAGGGGTGACACCCAAACAGGTGGTCTGGTTGCTCAATCTATCTTGGCTCTGCTTAAAAAGCCCCCATGATACTCTACCAATCATGAAATAAAATTCAAAACCTGTTGTACTGAGGGCCCTACACAGTCTGTCCCCAAAATACTCTGTCCCTCTCCCCCACCCCTCCCCGGCTGACCAGATCCCTATCAGGCTGACAGCTGCCTGGCTATGCTTCCAGTCACTTGAACGCAGCAGTGGTGTGGGATCCATCTGCCAGGAAAGCAGTCCTCTCTGCAGCAGGCACTTCCTTCCCCCATCGCCAATGCATTCCAGTGCACCCCACACTCATTCCTGTGACACAGTGAATACCACTGTGCCTTTGACAGGGAAACTTACCTGTCGTTGGGGGTCAGCTGGCAGCGTCGGATATCAGGCACGGATGTGACCCCGCAGCGCTTGTACTGCCCATCCCCGATGGAGCGGGACACTTCCAGCACGCCCAAGACACGTCCATCCCTAAAGCAAGGGAAACATTTTCAGACTCCATCTGACATCATGGGTCCCCAGGACTCAGAAGCCAATCCCAAAAGCAGAAAATGGAGGGGCATGGAATCCACAGTTAGCCAGTGCTGATGCTGCCTGATTTCAAATATTAGGCAGATCTCTAGGCTACTGATGTTCTGATGCCCAGGCTGCTGCCCACTGCCAGCTGGTGGGATCAGACCCCTGTGGTGGCTGCATGGTGCCACCCAGCCTAACCTTTGAGGGGTTCCATGGTGGATCTACAGGCCACAGTGCCAGGCCTCCTGCACCAACACTGAACCTGCCAGGCCTGGGTAGGAGCCCGGGGCTTCCCAAATCACACATGGGCACACATGGGGATGCAGGCAGCCTCCATAAGCCTGATCTGCAACTGATACAGGGAGGTGCAGGCCCATTTCCTCACCACCTGAAGAATGGCAGATGCCCCAAACCAGCACTATAACATGGCAAGGGCCACAAAGACCACTGAAGCTTCTGGTCCAGGCCTGTTTATCTTTTCTGAGACTGGGTCTTGATTAAGTTCCCCAGGCTGCACTTTAACTTGGGATCCTCCTGCCTGAGCTTCCTGTGTCAGTGGGATCACAGGAGTGTACTGGCACCTGGCTCTAGGACTGTTTCTTTAGTGAGGAATGGCCAGAACTTGACCCAATTCTGGGCACACGGCACTGACAAATTTATGCCTGAAGGCTTCTCCCACCTATTCCGATGCCACTTGTGAGGGAAAAGCAAATATCTTCACTGCCTCAGAGGAACTCCTTGCTGCATAGCTACCCTCCGCGTGAGAAAGGGAGGAAGATCTGAGTACATGTGCAAGTTGGCTTACTGTTGTAGTAAACACCAGAAAAAAACACAAGTGGGGTGAAGGGGACAGAGACGAAAGTGTGACACCCTTGGACATGTCTTCTCAACCTAGACTGGAAGTTATAAAATGACTGTTAAGCATCTATAATATGGCATCTGTGTGTCAGGGCTTATGGCTGCCATTTCATTTTTTGTCCTTTCCTATTTTCTTTTTTTTGTAGTGCTGGGGATCATACCCAGGGCCTCATGCATGCTAGGTCAGTACTGAGCCACAGCTCCAACCCTGTTTCTTTCCTTCCTTCCTTTCCTTTTCCTTTTTCCCTCCCTTCTTTCCTTCTCTTTTGGGTAACTAGGGATTGAATCTGGGGTACTTTACAACTGAGTTACATCCCCAGCCCTTTTTACTTTGAGACAGGGTCTCACTGAGTTGCTTTGGGCCTGAGTTGCTAAGGACGGCCTCACACTTGCAATCCAGACATGAGCACCTTGGCCCAGCCTATTAACTATTTTTAACGGCACAGTCTGATAGCATTAAGCACACTTACACTGTTGGCAACCATTACTACCATCCATCTCTAGAACTTTCTTATCTTTCCAAACTGAACCTCTCTCTCTGTTAAGCACTAGCTCTGTCCCTGCTCTGGCCTCTCTCCAGCCCCTAGCACCCCATTCCACTGTCTCGAGAGCTGACCCCCAGGTACTCAAGTGGAATCGCAGTGTTTGTCTCTGACTGGCTTGCTGAACTTAGTGCAGTGTCTTCAAGGCCCACCCCCTGCTACAGCACGCGTCAGTGCTTCCTTCCTAAGGCTCAACGACATTCCCAGATGTGGAGCTGCTGGATCATATGGTGATTGTGTTTAACTTCTGAGGAACTGCCAGTTTTCCACAGTGGCTGCACCATCTGACGTTGCTCACTGTTGGAGCTGTTTACCCAGCATTCACCAGACTCTGGGCTGGATCCTCAGCACCACAAACAAACATGCCCACAAGCAGTACAGAGGGTCCAATCTTTCTATGGGTTTACAAGGAGAAGCAAACCTCCATTTAACAAGAAATGGAAACTACCGATCATAACCACAGCGACACCACAGCCACAGTGAGTGACTGCACTCTGCACAGTATCCTGATAGTTGGTCTGCAGTCAAGTTCACTACAAGGATGAGAGAACAGCAAGGATCTCTTAAATTTCATTAACAGTGGGGTTTGGAGTGGTGGCTCAGCACTTACGGCGCTTGCTTGGCAAGGACAAGGATGTGGGTTCAAACCCCAGCATCAAGCACACAATCAAGTGTTGGAGCAACAAAAGCCACATGAAAAACTAAATAAAACTGATTCCCTCACTGTCCCTCTCTTTAAAAAAATAAAAAAACTTCATTAACAATGATAACTTTGATGCTATTATTTTGACAAGTAAATATTACTAGGAACCAAGATTTTCAGCATAAAAGAAAAAGCTACAAATATTACATAAAAGAAGTTAAGAGAAAAGCCTATGTTGTTAAACTTTTTTTTTTTTTTTTAAAGAGAGAGGGACAGAGAGACAGAGAAAGGGAGAAACAACTTTAGTTTTTCACATGGTCTTAGTTGCTCCAACACATAGTTGTGTACGTGGTGCTGGGGTTTGAACCCGGGTCCTCGCGCTTGCCAGGCAAGCACCGAAACCGCTGAGCCACCGCTCCAGCCCCTATGTTGTTAAACTTGAGTGAGAAATAGCAATCTAAGCTCAGAATCTTAAATATGGGTTTCCTAGCTCTGCTAGTCCTTTAACGGACTCAGACCGAGGGACACCACTCTGAAAGGAGCACCCCAGGAAATGGACCTTGGTCCCTAAAAGACTAAGGCAAAGGGGCTGGAGAGGTGGCTCAGCAGTTCTGGTGCTTGCCTGGCATATGGGAGTTCAAACCCCAGCACCACACACACAACAAAGTGCTGGAGCAACGATGGTCACAAGAAAAACTAAGAAAAATTGATTCTCTCCTTCTCACTGTCCCTTTCTCTTAAAAAAAAAAAAAAGTTCCAAGGCACAAAGAACATGTCGCAAATGGGAACCACCCATTGAGACTGCCTCTTCCCTCTTCCTGCTGAAGGCCTGTTTCTTGTGCAGCAGTCACCATGTGTTCCTCAGAGCCACACCAGTGGCAGGGTCTCGTCATCATGCTGGAGACCCATGCTGAGAAGCTCCCTCCTCGAAGGTCTCGACACTCCTGCAGCCAGCAGCCTTCCCTTCCGAGCACGTGCAACATCCCTGGTTACCTGACATTTCCTCCTGCCTTCTGTATTCTCATGCGCTCTTCATACTGGGTTGGGTTATGCTCTTTGCTGAGGCTTAAGGCTGCGTGCTTTTGACTTTCCTCATTGTAACGACACAAGATTGCCTAGGAAGAGAAAACTTAAGAGTTGTAAAATTCAAGGCCGGAATCTAAAGTTACCAGTTGGAAGAGGGGGCTTAACGATGGCATTTGACATTCAGCTCTGCCAACAAACTGATGTTGAGAGAGTCAAGCATCCAAGAATTGTTAGATAGCAAAGTCATGCAGACTGAACCCAGGGGCTCTCCACTGCTGAGTCACACCCCAAGGCTTTTTCTTTACTTTTTATTTTGAGACAGGGTCTCACCACGTTGCCCAGCTTGGTCTTGAACTTGTGATCCTCCTGCCTCAGACTCCTGAGTACCTGGGATTACTGATGTGCACCACCACATCTGACCCTGTTCAATTTCACTGCCACTTTTCCAGCCAGCCCCTTTGCTCCTCAGTTGTCACAATGTGACCCTGCCCACACTCAGCCTCTTCTAAGTGAGAAGCAGTCAAAGTGGGAAGTGCCCAGTGTTGGTCTCAACTCTGGCGCAAACTTTGCTGGACAACCATCGCTGATTGCTCAGTATGGACACTGCCAGGAAAGAGAGACAGTGTCACTGTCTCCAAAGGGAGGCACTCAACAGGAATCAAGCCCACAGACATGATCTGGTCTACACAAGGCAAAGGTAAGGCAGCGGGGCTGGAGCAGTGGCTCAGCAGTTACAGCACTTGCCTGGCATGTGTGAGTTCGTGAGTTCAAACCCCAGCACCACGTACCCAATGAAGTTTCAGAACAACGAAAGCCACATGAAAAGCTAAATAAAATAAATTGATTCTGTCTCTCTTTAAAAAAAAAAAAAAGGTGAGGCAGCGCTCCGCATCTCCATGTGTTCTGCTCTGCTGCTTCAGCCTTACAGAGGAGGATGCTAAGGCCTGGAGCTCAAGTAACGTGCCCAAAGTCACGCACAGAGCTCAGATTCAAACTGTGTCTGAATCAAAAAAAATTTTTTGGCCATTTTCCTTCTGTTATTTGTAGTCACTTGATCTAAACACATATGTACTAGAGCCAGCCCACCAGAAGGGCACCAGAGAACACCCCGCTAGGCAGGGCCTGTCATGTTCACTGCTGTACTCCAGAAGCACTGGGGCAAGGAATCTGAAGAGGCTGCTTGAGTGTGGACAGGGTCACTCTGTGACAACTGAAGGAGCACATGGGCTGGCTGGCAGGGGCCTGTAATGCCAGTGCCTCGGGAGGCTGAAGCAGAGGGATTCCCAAGTTCAAGGCCAGCCTGGTCAATTTTATGAGTGCCTGTCTCAAAAACTAAAAGGGTGTGGGGACACAGCTCACTAAAGAGGGCTTGCCTATTGCACGTGAGGCCCAGGTACAATCCCCAGTGTTGCAAAATGGAAACTGAATACAGGATCCTCCTGTGGAGCAGGGAGGGACCAAGCCAGTCTGAAGAGTGCCATCCTCAGAGCTCTGCATCATTTCCCACAAACTGTCACCACTCTGGGCTTTCTCCCTCAGCCAGGTAGACTGGGCTTAGTGGCTGAGTGGAGCCTCAACTGGTACATCTTTAGCTACAACTTTTGAGTTGTTCTGAAATCACAAGGACTTAAGAGAACAGTTAACACTTCATTCAGAACCACAGGAGGTAAGAGAAATGCATATCTAAGCCATTTGCTAGTTGATGAAGTTCTGAAGCACAGCACCACAGGGCAGGTGCACACACACGTGCCCGGGGAGAGGGAGGAGGAAGAAGCATGTGAAAGCAGAACTGCTAGCACAGACACCTCTAGTTCAGCTGCTGGTCTCCCAGGGGCACTGAGGCAGAGCTGCTGTAGCAAGCCCAAGAAGCCATCACCCCCTGACCTTATTTAGCCAGGCTTGCTGAGAGCCACATACCCGACTATCTCCCAGGTTGGCGATGTACAGGACATTGTCTACGGCCAGGACACATGTGGCAGTGGAGCCATCCTTCCAGGCAGGCTTCCTGTGAAACAACATCAGCAATGCCGTCACCACCACAGACAAGCACTTGGAGACCAACCTCCAGAGCAGAACACGAAGTTGCTCAGACTCTAACCACTTCCATGATCCTTGCTGCATGGTCCGAATAGGGGCAGTGTCCCCTGCATGCCCACACATTAAAGGCTTTGTCCCCAAGGTGGCACTACTAGGGGGACACTGATCTTTACAAGGTAGGCCCTTATGTCACTGCAGGAATTCCTTAAGTATATCCCTGAAGGGGCTGTGGGACCCAATCTCCTCCTCCTCCCTGATTCCTGGCTCAAGTCATGAGCATTCACTCTGATGTGTTCCCACTGTGATATGCCGCTCTGGCCAGAGGCCCAAACAACTGGGGCCACACGATCTTGGACTTGAAGTCCAGAACTGTGAGCTAAAGTAAAACTCTCTTCATAAGTAGCCATGCCAGGTATTCATTATGGTGGCCTAACACTGACTAACCCACTTGCTTGTTTCTGTTTTAGGTTTATCCAATGGTTAAAAGGCTTCCTTGGTGCTGGGCACTGTCCAGACAGGAGTACTAGGGTTAATCTGTATCAGAAGACCTGAAGCAGGTTCAAGAAAACACAGTGCCCTCATCCTTCTACATGGAGTAATACTTACTGGCTCGAAGCCTGTTTAAGGAACTCTTCATCAGTATGCTTGAAAGTGTCCAAAAGGCATCTCTTCACGGTTTTCTCTACACTGATCACGTCTCCTATTACAGATGGGCCCAAGAAAACAACCTCTGAAGAGGGGAAGGCTGCCTCCCTCCTGGCACACTGGGCTTCGTATTCTCTGCACATCAACTGATGCTCTATCCTAACCAAGTGCAATCTCTACTTCCTCACCTGCAGCACGGTGCCATGCGATGTGGACTTACTAGCTTCCCCAGTTAAAGGGAGACGAGACTCGCTGCACCCACGAACCTCAAGATGGGCCAAGCAGCATAACTGCCCCCGGGACAGCCTCAGCACCCTCTGCCCATCAACCCACTCTTAAAATTAACAGTCATCAATCATGCTCTGCCAAAGTAAAGTAACATACCCACTGACCCACACAGTTACCCACAGCAGCAAAACCAAAGTGAACATTGACTGACCCAGTTTTTAGTCTCACCTTTAGGAAATTTCCTGATTAAGTTCTGGTGCAAATTCTGTGCAGCAAATTTTGAGGCTCGAATTCCTCCATGTCCATCGAAAACAGCAAAATATGAAACCCGCGTACTGGAAGAAGGAATTGAGAATCAATGGAATTCTCATATCAAAGATGGCACCTGCTCGTTAGAACTCCGCATCTCATCTCACAATGAACATTAGGTTACAGGAAGGCACAGGGCCACAAACAGAATAGGCGAGACGTAACCTGAGAGAAACACTGAAGTAACTCATAGCATTTTCACTGAATGTTAAAAACCCACACTTCTCTCAAATACCAAGTTCTGCTCACTGATGTTTCATTGACAATGAAATTCAAATTCAGAACTTCTTTCCTATTTAAATTTGACTGGGTTTTTCTTCTTTCTCTTTTTTTGTGGTGTTAGGCATCAACGCTAGGCACACACTCTACCCCAGGCTTGGTTTTAAACACACAAATTGTTACTGATCCACTGATCCAACAAATTCAAAAACGTCTCTAAGAGCTGGGTGAGCCAGGTGTGGTGCAGCACACCTATAATTCAGCAATGTGGGAGGCTGAGGCAGGAGGATTTTTAGTTCAGGCCAGCTGGGGCAACTTGGTGAGACACTGTCTCAAAATAAAAATTAAAAAAGCTAGGAATGTAGCTCAGTGGTTCAATTTCCACCAGGGGCTGGGGGAAAGTTGAGAGAAGTTCCAGAATTGTTACCAAAAAATTTTAAGACCGAACTTTTAAAGCCTATCTTACTATTATTATTCCGACTCCCCTTTCAAGTTTTACCAGAAAGCCCACACATGTGGAAAACAAGGCACCAAGAAAACTGAGAGAAAGAAGAATGCTTGTGAGAGGTGGCATTTGCTCTGTGGGGCTGCTCTTCTTGCAAATGCTCTGGATTTCTGCTCATCCTAGGGACATACGCTATGAGAAGACAAGCCTGGTCTGGTTTATAGCTTGACACTATTGCCACACAGCCTGGCATTCTCAGAGGACAGCAGGGTTAGCTAAGTCAGATCTGGTGCCCCCAAAGGATCTTCCTTCCTGGCCTCTCCACAGGCCCCTCTGAAGCTATCCTGGCACGCTCCAGGGCACATCACAATGCTGGGCAACAGCAGCCTGCGGAGCCTTGGCACACTGTATGGTAACGAGCATCTGGTGGGGGTCAACGTGTAGTGTACACGTTATGTAACTCTGGAATGTGGAAATTATACATGTGACACATACAGTTCTGTGATTATTCAGTACACACTATTATATACGCAGCATGACATTTGTTAGCAGCCCCTTAATGTCCTACCTTCTGTTGCTTTTTCTCTGGGCCTGAGAGCTTATCGGAAGGCTTCGCTTCAGTTCTACAGTCGCAGGGAAAGCCTGTCTTTCTTCTTCTCAATGTCATTTTGGCTTTTTGTTCTTTCTGGGCCCTGAACGTCTGTACTGCCTCTGACTCCACTCAGACTTTAATTAGTGGCTCCCAACTCTACCCCCAGGACAGAATAGAAACACTCTTCCCAAAGCTGCTAGCTACTGCTGAGTAACACACCCTGAAATCCACAGCAGGGGGGTCACTTCCCACTTCATGGCTGCAGCCCTGCTGACATTTCAGGCTGGATGACGCTTTGCTGGGGCGCTGGGCCATGCCTATGAGACGTTCCCAGATGCCAGTAGTAACCTCCTCCCCCAACTTCGACAGCAAAAATGTCCCAGACACTAACAAATGCCCTCTGGAGACAAGACAACCCAGCTAGCGAGTGCTGATGTAGAAGCAAGCAACTCAAGTCACACGGCAATCTTCCCGGCGAGGGCAGACTGGACCCAGTTCAAAGGCCAGGCAGAACAACAGAGCTTTACACCACCAGGCTGGCTGAGCGTGGCACTCACATGAGGGAGGACGGGGGCCTGCACTCCTCAGTGATGTCATTCAGGATGACGTGTGCGTCCTGCATCTCCTCCCTCTCACCCTTCCGCTCAGCCACGTAGCCTTTCAGACCAAAGATCACCGAAGAGGCTGAGGGAAGAAAACAGAAAGCCAATACAAAACTGTGTCCTGCCCTCTGGAAGCCCTCACCCCAGAGCAAGTGAGAGGAACCTCTGCTGCTTTTTTCAGGAACGTCCTCAAGACACCAACAAGTCAACAGTGTCCCTCAAGGCAGCTGGCCAGCTGCATGTCTTGACCACGACCAGAGCACTGTTGGCTGGCTGGCCTGTGAGGCTGCATGTGCTGACTGCGCACTAGGAGCACATGCTCTGCTGGAGGAGGCCAGAGAGCAGCAGGACAAGGAGGTGGCCCACAGCAGGGAAGGTATCTCATGCAAATCCAGTTCTGTAGTACTTTAATGAGGGCAGAGAACTCCCCATTTGGAGAAACCTGAGTCAGTACAGTTTGTCCCAAATGCCTCGATAGAGACCCTGAAAACATGGGTGCCCAAGCGTGAGGCTGGGGCAGAACTCCAGCGCATGGTAACACGGCTGTTTTACTGCAACTGAGGACCCCAAGGGAAGGCAGGCTTCTGCAGGCACACAGGCTGGTTACAGTGAAGCCTGCTGGGCGACACCTGGAGTAAGTCACTAAATGATACTCTGAGAAGAGCTACCCTCTGGGAAGCCAAGGGCCAAGCTCAAGAGCAGGCGCTCACAGCGGGCCTTCTGAGGACTTCCATGTGCACTCTTGCAGTCTCCCCAAGCCACTGGTGGCAGCAGAGGAAATGCAAATCTGCAGCTATTTCTCATAGTGAGTACTAATCAACAGGTTGTAAGCAAAGACTGGGAGGTCAACAAACTAACCTAGCTAAACAAAGCCACCCATGCTGCTTGGAACAAACGTGGTTCTCTGGGCCTATGGCAGGGCCGAGGAGAGAAAGCAATGGGTGCCATGGACACTGTCCGCAGAAGGGAGCCCTACCCACACCTCAAGCGCAGCAGAAGTACTCTAACTGGAAAGCTGAGATTGCTTTTGCTCTGGGCCAGTTTAAGAGATAAAGTCTGATACATTTGTTTTCGAACTTTCTGAAAACCTTTACAAACTTTCTTTTCCACAAGTTCTTCATTGCCATTCTTCTCCTCCTCGCAGGTTTTCCTCTTTGCTCCTTTTCCTTCATTCTTTACAGACTGGGAAACCGACGTGGCAACAGAACCTGGAAATGAAGCAAAAGCCAGACAGAAACACAGCTGTAGACTGTCAGAAACAGCCACCAGCAGACAAGGATCCACCCCAGAGACAATGAGCCTCAAGCAAGGACTGGCAGACACAGTGGCTTGGTCCAGGACTGTGAGGAGCTAGGGTGCACAGGGACAAGCCCTGAAAGCAGCAGTACGAGAGACATCCCAGTAGGACAAGGGGACGAATCCTCGGCCTGTAGCATATATAGGTCCTACATCCACGGATCTGTGCTGACAAACAGGAACGTTTCCCAAACCTGTCCTGAACAAGTTCAAGAGTAACAAGCCAAAAACCTCCACATGAGGTGTATGGCAGTCTTTCCAACCTTGGAAGGATGGGCCTGGACTCAAAGCCACAGCTAACGGCACCTGCAGTGCTTACATGCTGGGAATGCGGCAAGTCTAGGTTCAGAGACCTGTGCCTGATAGTGAGTACTCAGCATTCTAGCCTCAGGGTCCTCATCCATCCCATGGTTAAGAACTCTGTCCCCTCAGAGGGCTACTAGAAACATCTTTCAGGGTGTAAGGGTGCCTGCTACGCCAAACGTCCAACAAATGGCCAGCACTGTCCTGATCCAGGGTCTGCCTTTGGGTGTGAAAGAATGCGGCCATTTACTCAGCACACTCTACCAGACCTCCCAGGACTGCGGAAAAAGACTCTGAGCTGGGTGTGGTGGCCACACCAGTAACCCCAGCCACTGGAGGCTGCAACAGGAGGATCACAAGTTCAAGACCAGCCTCAGCAACTTAGACCTGTGTCAAAATGATATTTAAAATGCGCTATGGGTGTGGCTCAGTGGTAGTACACTGGCTTGGCATCCCCAGCACCACAAAAAGGGAAAGAAACATCCTTTATCGGGACTTATTTTATGGTTAATTTTCACAAATGGTTCTCACCTGCTTGAGAAAGATTTCTCAAGAAATCCAAAATACTGGATGTTAAGATTCTCTCTCCAAAAAAAATCAGGCTTGTTAATAGTGGTGTTTAAATCTAGTAATAGTCTATTAACTTACTAGTTTGTTATCTTTTACTTACTAGTTCATTGCTTTTTGCACTATGAACAACTAGGACCTAGCTAAGCTGAATCCCTTTATTAAATCCATGCAGTCTTGTTTACATATGTTGACTTTCATTATAGCCAAGATTACTGTCTTTATTGGGACGGTTTCAGGCCAAACAGTAACTTTTTTTTTTTTAAGAGAGAGAGAAAGAGAGAATTAATTTTTATTTAGTTTTTTATCTGGTTTTCATTGCTCTAACACTTCGTTATGAATGTGAAGCTGGGATTCCAACTCGGGTCATCACACATGCAAGGCATGCACCATAATCGCTGAGGCACCACTCCAGCCCCTTGAGAATTCTTATGTAAGAGCAATATAATAATTCTCCTAAAACATATGAAGTATAATTTACAGACTGATCCCACTGATTTCATGATACTAAGTACTAAAAACAAAACAAAACAGAAAGTTATTTGGAAAAGTAGCAAGTGTTCTCTAACAGTAAAAGGCTAGCTTTCACCAGAAGGTAACTGCAAACGGCCCAGGCCGGTGTCCTCACCCCCAGCCCCACCAGAGCAACTCCAACAGAGGTCTTTGGGAAGGAGGGACAGCATGCCTGTGCTTGTGACAAAGTGGGAAGGAGGGACAGCATGTCTGTGCTTGTGACAAAGTAACGGAACTACTCCATTCTCCCTTCTACTTAACAGGGACACAAGAAGAAACACTGTCAGGCGCAGGCAGAGACACCACCAACAGGCTTGGTATAGGAGGGTCCAACAGGAACATAAGGTGAACCAGAGTAACAGACTGAAACTTTTATAAAAGGTTAATAACCAAGTCCAGAGTCAACTTCTGAACTCTTACAGTTACTTCCAACAGGCCGAACCCCCAGAAGTCAGCCCCTAGAGCGTGAGGGAGCACTGAAGTATTTAAGTCTGCCTCCACGTGACAGAGCCTGTGCAGTGTTAATACCCCTGTGCTGTACTGTGACTCAAGCCATCCACCTGCACCGCAGCACCTGCATCCCCACCCCTTACCTGACTCGCCACTGCCAGCAGGTGGGAGATCATCAAAGAGCAAAGGTCCCCCTGGCCCTGAAACACAGCAGAACACCCAGTGAGCCCACAAGGAATGACGAGGCTTGAGCTCCAGAATCCATCCCACCAGGACACCTATGCAGGTCACGGAAATAAACTCAAAACTCTCGCGTCAATCCAGTGGCAACTCACACTGCAATGGATAATACCTTGAACCTATTTTAAAGTCCTCTCACCTCAAAGGAAATAAAAATTCTGCCTTGAAAGCTGAACTTTATTTCAGCTAGTGAAATAGGCACTCAAATGAACCAGAGAAAACTGCACAGCATTTCTCTGCAGTACTTCTCAGGGCTAGCGACTAACAGATTTTTCTGCCTTACCTGACGCCATGGATTCAAAACTTAAGACAGTCCAACACCTAAAACATCTGTGTGTTGAAAATGGGGGAAAGGGAAAAAGATTGAGACAACTACAATCCCAGGATGAGCAGAGACGTTGACACACACCTGGGAGAGCCTGAAGACTGTACCTGAGTCAGTACTGCTGGCCGGAGGTAGGTCATCAAAGAGCAGCGATCCTTTCTGAGCTTCTTTCCCTAGAACACAGAACACCTGTTTAGAGAACAGATGATAGTCATCGACGATAAGACAGTGTGCTCTCCTCTGCTTGGGGTAAGTTCAAATTCCCTCCTTCCTGTTCAACAAAACTTATTTTTTAAAAAATTCCTGGACAGCTGTTTAATATGGACCTTTGTTTCCAGCAGTTAACATCAAAGCAACAAGTGACGCCCCAACAGACACTTTAGGGCCACTGGGTATTTGAGGAAAACAAGGTTTTTTTCCTCGAGCACCAAATAAAATTCCTTCTCCCAAGAAGAATCCTGGGAAGAAAAAAAAAAAAAGATTTTAGACCAAGACAATACTTTACTACCTTAAGACAGAACTTCAGAAAAGAGGGTGCCTTCAACCATCTCCACGTTTTCATAACCCTGTTGCAGTAACACTGCAACAGGAGAAAATCCACCATGACTTGGGGCCACCAGCACCAGCAGTCCCTGAGTCAATAAGCGTTCATGGAAAAGATGAGGAATTTCAGAGTCGGACAGGCAGTCTCAGGAGAAAGCCAGCAAAATGTTTTACCCAACTCCGAAGGTTTGCGCTCCAGAAGTTTATATCTTAAATCTTCACACCCCCATTACCCCTTTCCACAAAAGCTAGATTGCCACTCCTTACTCTCCAGCTCTTCTCTAAAATTATATTTAAGCTAATACATGTATCAGCTGGCACATGGGAACGTGGGGGAAACAAAGGCACAAGATGGAAGGAGAGCAGTCCCCCTTATCTCAGTCTCACTTAAATGAGGTCAAAGGCAGTCCACAAAGAGTAAATGGGAAATCACAGACGGAAATGATTCCTGTTTGCAGTTGGGCACCACTGTGTAGCATGGAGAAATCTTGTGCCATCCTGCTCCTTCCTATCTAGATTATGATTCATCCCTTTACCCAGCGCATCCCTGGTCTATATGCTACCTGCCCATGAGTTACTTAGAGGCCACTAGTCACTTAGAGCCATCGTGGTTATCAAATAAAATGACTGCTGCAGTATCACACTGCTTGTGCTCAAATAACCATTTTTTACTTAACAACGTCCTCAAAGCACAAACTTTACAGTATGTTGTTATAATTATTCTACTTTGTCATTCATTAGTTGTTGTTAATCCCTTATTATGCCTAATTTATAAATTCAACTGTATCATCAGTACACATGTATAAGAAAAACAATATATACAGGGTTTATATACAGGGTTCAAGCACCTACATGGGTTCTTGGAACATACCCCCAGAAAAGAGGGGTCTGCTGTACAGCACTTTGACCTCCTATGATGTTCAACAGGCTGACCACACACATAGGCTTTGTCTCACTTCTTGATCTTCAGAGATGAAGTTCAAAAATATACTCATTTAAAAACCAATTCATGCTGGTACACACGCCTCTCAGTGGCTTGGGAGGCTGAGCAGGACGGTCACAAGTTCAAACCCAGCTTCAGCAATTTAGTGAGGCCCTAAGCAGCTTAGTAAGACCCTGTCTCAAAAAAAAAAAAAAAAAAAAAAGGGAAGGGTGGGGTGGTTTGCTGGTGATGTAGCTCTGTGATTAAGCTCTGGGTACCTCTTTGCCTCCAAAAAGAAATCAACTGAGTAACAAATTCTCCCATTATAAAAACAAAAATTTTACTTAAAATTCATGAACTCCAAGGAAGGAAAATTCTTGAGGGGTCCTTAAGTTATAAGTATCTAAGTAAAAAGGAAACCCCTGAGTTAACAAAAAGTAACTCTCTTGCTCTATACCCCAAATGTAAATAGGGTAATAAATCCTAGTCCCTTAGGACTGCCCTAAACAAACTGAAAAACTGAAGAGACTTTTCCATTTTCCTCACAAGTGACATAGTAACTATGGAAAGTGGGATGTAAAGCTGTCCCCTGGTATCCAGGTATCCATGGGGTACTGGTTCCAGGGCCACCTGCAGATGTTCAAGCCCCTTCAGGCACCGTATTTGCATGGAACCTTTGGACATCTTCCTGTATACTTTAACTCATCTCTAGGATACCTATAATATCTAACACAATATAAATGCTATATAAATAGTTGTTGCATTGTTTAGAGGAGAATAACACCAACAAAAGCCTATCCATGTTCAGTACAGACGCAAAAAACAAAAAACAAACAAACAAAAACACCTTTTAAAAAAAAAATTCCTGGGGGCTGGAGCAATGGCTCAGTGGTTACAGAGCTTGCCTGGCATGCGCGAGGACGCGAGTTCAAACCCCAGCACCACGTACAAAACGAAGTCTTGGAGCAATGAAAGCCACGTGAAAAACTAAATAAAGTTGATTCTGTCTTTCTTTCTCTCACTGTCCCTTTCTCTTAAAAGAAAAAAAAAAATTCCTGCTGGGCAATGGTACATGCTTATAATCCCAGCAGCTTGGAATGCTGAGGTAGGAAGACCACAAGTTCAAAGTCGGCCTTAGCAACTTAGTGAGATCTAAAATAAAAAATGGAAAGAAAGAAAGTAAAGAAAAAGGGTTGAGGATGTTTCTCAGTGGTTAAGCGCCCCTGGGTTCAATCCGTGGTACTAAAAACACAGACAAACAAACAAAAAAACTCCCAACAACAGCAACAAAAGACAAACAACTCCAATTCCTCACAGAATAACCTCCAGGTTGGGAGACAGTGGCCTGGTCACAACACCATGATAGTGCCACAACCTGAGCACCAACCCCAGAGTTGCTATCACCTGCTTCCTCATTCTGGAGTATTATGAGAAATACTTCAATCACACACAGTGAGATCACACCTTCAGTACGCCCCAGCTGAGCAAGGTCACAAAAACAGTAACTTACTTTGTGCATAGCACTATACTAAGGTCTCCAATTCATTTAACCCTTATGATAATCTTCTAAGGTAGGCACTGTTATTATTTACAGCTGTGGAAACTGAGGTTCCGAGATCAAATACCTGCTTGAGATCAGTGAGCCATGAGGAGTGGGATGGGGATTCAAACCCACCTTAATGAGGGGCCTCCACATGCCAGATCTTTCTAGGGACTTAACAAAGATCCTCTCATCTTAGCCCTGCCAACAATCCAAAACGATAACATTTAGGCTCTACAAAACCTTTTGTGTCATCAAAATGATCAAGCCTGAAGTTTGTATCTGGATTATTTAAAAGAAAAAAGATCTGTAGTCACTGAGATTAGCCAAAACCCCACATTCTATTTTGGATACATAGAATTGAGGAGTACTGTCACTGGACAAAATGTGCCTTTGTCCCAAAGTCTGGTAGAGCACCCCCGAGGTCTAAATATAACAACCCTAACAAAGAATGAAGTAAGACGGGCTGGAGCTGTGGCTTAGCGGTGGAGTGTTTGCCTGGCATGCAGTGGTAGAGTTCTTGCACAGCATGTGTGAGTAGTTTAAATTTAACAAAAGCCAAAATATGTTCTCTAAAAGCTGCAGTAACTTCCACTCCCAGCACACACTTTATGAGGAAATCCATCTCCCTAAACCTCTGCGAGCATGTTACCAATTTTTGCTAAGCTATGTATGGGTGGAGACACACACCTTGCCAGTGATTTCACCTTCCTGTCCTCAGGGACGAGGGAAGCAGCACTCCTTTACGAGTAGGAACTGTCCTCTGACTGTTTTCCTAATAATCTTTTTCTTATTAATTTTGAGAGCCTTACACTTTTTGAGTACATTAACTTAGTAATGTATATTGTAATTATTTTGTTTTTTGCTTTGTGCTATCTTTTGGCCTGAAAAAATTTTAACTTTTTATATGGCCTAATTAATTTTGATGTTTTTATAGCTTGAAATTTTTGTTTACCCCTAGCTTTACAATTAATCTGTTTATTACAATATCTTCACTGTTTATATATCCAATTATTTTATTTTTTTAAAGAGAATCAACTTTTATTTAGTTTTGTGGCCTTTGTTGCTCTGATGCTTCATTGTGTACATGGTGCTAGGGTTCAAACCTGCATTTTCATGCATGCCAGGCAAGCCCTGTAACCACTGAGCCACTGCTCCAACCCCATCTCCAAATATTTTAAAGAAATACTGTTAAGATGGTCTGCCAAGCAAACATTTAGTCCTCCACAGCCGACCATCAGTTTTGTTTTGGGTACTGGGCCTCAGGCATTCTAAACATGTGCTCTACCACTGAGCTACACCCCTAGCCTGACCATCAGTTTTAAAAGTGACGTTGTTAACCCTATAAAACTGAAACCAAGTTATTGTTAAAGCAACTTTAAGTCAGCATTTTTTTATGAGTATAGCCCAGAAAGTTCCATCTGTTTCACATAAATAAACATTCTTCTTTTAGGTAACACACCAAGCTTTAAATTTGGTTTACTGAGCAATCAAAACCTTTTAGGGGCTAGAGCGGTGGCTCGGCGGCTGTATAACAAAGAATACACAACAAATTGCCAGAACAACGAAAGCCACCAAAAAAAAAAAAAAAAACTAAATAAAATTGTTTCTTTCTGTCGCTCTCTCTTAAAAAAACAAAAAACCCCAACAAACTTAGATGCTGGGATGAAAACTATTAATGAGCACAATATCTAAGAACACTTAATGCACTCTTTGTACATTTTTTTTAAAGAGAGGAACAGTGAGAGAATCAATTTTTTTTTTTTAAAGAGAGGACAGTAAGAGAGAGACAAAAAGAATCAATTTTTATTTAGTTTTTCACCTGACTTTCGTTGCTCTGACACTCAGTTGTGTATGTGGGTGCTGGGTTTTGAACCCATGTACTCACGCGCTGGACAAGCGCCGTAACCGCCAAGCCACCACTCCAGCCCAGACAGAATCAATTTTAGTTTTTCACGTGGCTTTTTTTGCTCTGACACTTTGGTACGTACATGGTGCTGGGGTACTGTAACCGCTGGGCCACCACTCTAGCCCTCTTTGTACATTCTTTTACCAGGTCACAGAAATTTGTCTTGTAGGTAGGAACACTGGAAGTGATACTAAAAACAGACCACAATCAAAAGAACAAAACACACTGTGACCTGAGCAGTGTTGGATGTTACCTTTGGAAACTTACTGCTTTTACAAAATCCATTTCAGACGGCTGCCCTGCTTTAAGCAGCTGAAGCCAGCAGCTGGCATGACAATGGCTAACATCCACACTCTGCTCCATCCTGCCCTACCTGTGCCACTCTACCTGCAATGCGCTCTTTCATGAAAACAGTTGACAGCAGAAGGGTGTCCCTCTTTTACAAATGCAGGAACAGCCACAGAAAGCACAGGGCTAATTGAAAAGGAGGACTTGAAACCAGTCTGGTCACACATCCCAACTACTTTGAGGACCGTGAAAATGCTAGGTCTTTCACTGTTCCCTGCATCACCTTAGCAATCTGTGGCACCCACATATCATGTTTGAGGGACATGACGCAATTCACCCTCATCCTTCACTCACTCTGGCAATCAAGATGATGTACTGAGACCAAGTATGATCTGTAAATTATTTTAAAAGTCTTTTCCTAAGCATGTGAAATCTAATTGTTCTCACTTATTTTTTAAATTTTTAACTTTTTATTTTATTTTTTAAAGACAAGGAGAGAATGAGAGAATCACTTTTATTTATTTTCCATTTGGCCTTTGTTTCTCTGACACTTAGTTGTGTACCCAGTGGTGGGGTTCATCTCTTTTTGTTTTTCTGACAGTTGTGTATGTGGTGCTGGGGTTCAAACCCCAATCCTTGCACATGCCAGGCAAGTGCTATACCGCTGAGCCACTACTCCAGTCCCCTCAAATGATTTTTTAACCTGCCAAATCTTGTCTTGGGTGCGTTTAACTAACTGCCTATCACATAACTAGGTCCCAACTGTCACTTACTTCAGAACATAATCCTCGCACTTCCTCCCATCTAGGACTTCTGAAAGTACGTCTTTTGTGCTTTGGAGCTATTTGTAAAAATACACTCTGGGGAAGAGTCTGTGACAGTGTCAGTGTCCCGCCAGGCAGCCAGCACTTCACTAATGCGCTCCCTGAGCAAGGGAGCCTTGAACACCAAGCAGCCCCTCTGCCACCTTGTCAGCTAGGGGTGAAGCCGAATTTGGGGAAAACAGTGGCAAGATGTGCCTTTGCCACTACACCTGACAACAGACTGCTCAGCGACAACTTGTAAGACTTGGAGCAGTCAGGGTGTGCGTCAGGTCAGGGGCCTTCCTCTGAAAGCAGACCCAAACGAATTTCAGGCAAAAAAGAAAGACTAAAGGAAGCCGCAGCTTCAGTCACCTGTGCATCCAACCTCTCCCCGTGCACATTCGGACAGAAATCCTACTCCACCCACAGAGAAAAGGCTGCCCACAACTGAACTGCAGTTTTCCTGCAAAAAAACGGCTGGCTCAAGTTCACAGACGCCAGAACGGCCGGCGGGGCAAAGGAACGGTGCGGCCACCGAGGGCGAGAAGACCGCTCCGGAGTGGCCGGCGAGGCGCGGGGCGGCGGTGCACGGCCAGCAGCGGCCCAGGCGGACCCGCAGCGCCGCACGGCCAGGCGCGCGCTGTCCCCGGCCTGAGCTGCTCGAGCCACCCCCTCGCACACCCGCCGCAGCTCGCAGAGCAGCTCTGCAGGCGCCCGGGGCCCCCAGTTCCCGGAGCCCCGGGGTCACGCGCCGAGCCCGCGCGGGGGCTGCTGAGGCGGCTCCGGAAGCCGGGCCCCGCACGCCCGCTCCGCACAGGGGCGCGGGTAACAAAGGCGCGGCCTCTGCAGCCGCATGGGCAGCCCCGGCGCGGGGGCTCGGGCGGGCGCGTGGGGCCGCAGGCCGGGCTGGGCAGGTTTGGCCTCGGCCGCCAGGACCCGCGGCGCCGTCCTCCTGCGCAGCGAAGATGGCGCAGGCGCGCCGGCCGCTCCGCCGGGCAGGCCGTGCAGCCCGCCTCAGCCGCCGCCGCCCTCCCGCGCCGAGCCGCTTACCGGCAGCCGGGCGCGGCGAGCGTTCGGGCTCGGGCAGGTCCCCGAAGAGGTCCATGGCGAAGGCCGGCGGCGGCGGACGCGCAGCCCGAGCAGCTGCCGCGCTCCACACCCGGGCAGCGGCGGCGCCGTCAGTCACTTGGCGGCGGCGCGGGGCGCCACCAATCGGCGCGCGGCGCGGCTGTCCGCCCCAGAGTGCCGCGCGCGGAAGGGGCGGGGCGCCGCAGCGAGGGGCGGGGCGTGCGCTGCGCGTGCGCACTAAAGGCCCGGCGAGCTCTCCGGGCCGTTGACGCCGCCCTGTCCTCTCAGCTGCGGTGTTGCTGTGGTGCGGAGGCGAGCCCGGGCCCCGCTGGGTCCTTCCGGCGCGGGCGTCCGGTTTCTTCAGGTTCCGTCGAACTCCGGGCGAGGAGCCAGTCCAGCGAGGAGCTCCTGACCCCTCAGGTCCCGGAGGGTTCCCCGGAGCCTCGGCGTCGCGGCCGCGCGGCCTCCCTCGCACCGCCACGGCCGCCTGGGCTCCTGGCCCGTCCTACAGACCCAAGGCCGAGGCTCTGATGGAGCGGCCCGATGCCCAGGCCTAAGACCTGGGAGGTCGGCGGGACCCGGCTTCTCCGCACTGCCTGCACCTGAGGCCTGGGCGCGCCCAGCCCTGGTGTCCCGGGGAACGTAAACCCCTTGCTGGGACCTGGACTTGAGGCAGCGGTGCAGATGAAACAGGAAGTGAGAGCGCTTCTTCGCTAAGTCTGAACTGACTACAAATGAGCTCGCGTCCCCTGTCTCAGCCAGTGAATGGGGGCTGCGCTTCAGCGATCGCGAGTCTCCCTGCTGTCCGGAGAACTCAACCTCTTCCTGACACCGTCCAGCGCGCAGCTCCGCCTCCTTACCGCGGCCCGAAACGACCTGACAAAGTCGGCTCTAACGGGTGCTTTCCAGCGTCCTCTTATCTAGGTTTCCGTGTTACGTGTTCTGCCTCACTGCAACGACAAACCCGATTGTTCAACTGCGGGTGTGATTCTGGTGCTCCCTGAGAGTAGGGCATCGACTGGGCCCCCAAGCCTCCACCCTGCTCGTCTCTCCGGCTGCCGCGGATGAAATGCCAACTCCCTTACAGCAGAAGTACTCTGCAGAGCCCGCACGCGGTTCCTCCCCTCTCACCGCTCCTCAGCCCACCCCAACCTAGTTTCACCCTATCACTTCAGAACAGCTCTTGCCAAGCCCACCTGGACTTCCTACTGCTAAATGGAACTGACCTTTTCGGTCATCGTTTTACATCCATCTCAGCAGTATCTGTCACGATCTCTCCATTTGTAGAACTTATCACTCCTTTTATTTATGTATTTCTGTGCTCTGACCACTCCATCTCTGTCTCCTTTTCTAGGTTCTCTATCTGGCTATTAGTTGATGAAATTCTTTAAAACTCCATCTGAGTCCTCATTCCATACTCTGTGCCTTGGTAATCTCATGCACATTTGCCTTGAATTAACCCCCATGTGAACATGATTTGTTAATTTACATTTCCTATTATAGCAGATCTGTGTCATATAAGTACTCATGTGATAGCTCCTGGATGACTCAAAAGTACCCCAAAATGTCCCCAGCTCAATTCATCTTCTCTTCTCCCCACCCCCACAGCCTGTTTCCCTGCAGAGTTGGCACCACTCTGGTTCCCACTTCAGACACCTCCATAGAAGATAGATTAGAAGGTGTCCCCAATACCCTATCTCCGAGTGTTCAGCTTTAGTGTGGCCCCTTGCTTTGATTGCAGTAATGTGAGATTCCTTCACACAGGTTTGTGATACCCACCCAGCTAGGAGGCTCTTTCTCCCTAGTTGGTTTTTTTGTTAGTTTTTTAAGGGAGAGGGACAGTGAGAGAATCAGTTTTATTCAGTTTTCCATGTGGCTTTCATTGTTCTAACACCTTGCTGTGTAGGCGGTGCTGGGATTCAAACCTGCAACCTCCTGCATGCTAGACAAGCTCCGTAACCGCTGAGCCACCACTCCAGAGCCCCTCCCTAGCTGGTTTTGTAAAAGAAGTTGCCATGTAGCCTGCAGTATGGAGATGTTCACACTGCAAG
The DNA here is from genome assembly GCA_004027875.1 of Aplodontia rufa. Classification (NCBI taxonomy): domain Eukaryota; kingdom Metazoa; phylum Chordata; class Mammalia; order Rodentia; family Aplodontiidae; genus Aplodontia; species Aplodontia rufa. The sequence continues at coordinate 55,355 of PVKS010002119.1, forward strand.
AACTGAGAGTGGCTTCCAGCTGACAGCCAGCAAGAAACAGGCCTTCAATCCAAGATCCTGAAAGGATCTGGATTCTGCCAACAACTACATGAGACTGGAAGTGAACCCTTCCTGCCTCAGCTCAAGTGAAGCTTCTGTCCCTGCCTAACTTGCGGCCTTGCAGGGGCTCAGCTGTGCCTGAGAACTGGGGAGTTGGTGCATGGAAACTGAGGGAAGGGATGGATGGATGTGGTGATAGGTCACAGTGGATAGATTACACTCTCCATCACAGTTCCTAACCGCCTTATCCCCCAAATGCCTTTCATATGTGTCTCCTTGAAACCCACCTCATCAAGTCTGTCACCAAAGCACAGCCTCCTTTCAGGGTTCTCCCTCATTTTTTCAATCCCTGGTGATTTGCATTCTCTGCCTTGTCCCAGGATGTGTTCTGTGGGTTCCTTGGCTTAGAATGTCCTCCCCTTCCCAGGCTAAGTTCTGTTTCTCAGATTTCAGTTCCCCTGGAAAACCTTTCCTGAGTGCTCCGACATTTGCATACTCCCAGAGCACCTTTGCATACTCCCAGAGCACTCTTCCATTCCACTTCTGTCATAGCTGCCATTTACATTTGCTAAGCTCTCACATCACTGACAGCTGTCTCCTGTCAGAATGTGAGCTGTTGGAACTCCCATGGCCCATGGTGCATGCTGTAAAATCAAAATTAAATGAATGGGATGCAATTAAACTAAAAAGCTTCTGCACAGCTAAAGGTCTAATCAAGAGAGAACCTACAGAATGGGAGAAAATTTTTGCCTGCTACACCTCGGACAGAGGGCTAATATCCAGAATATATAGGGAACTAAAGAAACTAAAATCCAAACTCGCAAATAATCCAATCGATAAATGGGCTAAAGATCTCAAAAGAACTTCTCTCCAGTGGAAGTCCAGAAAGCCCATAAATATATGAGAAAATGCTCTACATCATTAGCTACAAGGGAAATGCAAATCAAAACTTCAATGAGATACCACCTCACTCCTGTTAGAGTGGCAAAAATGAAGAATACAAACAACGACAGATGCTGGAGGGGCTGTGGGAAAAGAGGAACACTATTACACTGCTGGTGGGACTGCAAACTGGGTCAGCCACTATGGAAAGCTGATGGAGAATCCTCAAAAAATTAAGGATGGAACCACCTTATGACCCAGCTATCCCACTCCTGGGAATTTTCCCAAAAGACTTAGAATCAGCATATTATAGCGATGTGGCTTCATCAATGTTTATAGCAGCTCAATTTACTATAGTTAGATTATGGAACCAACCCAGATGCCCCTCACTTGAGTGGATACGAAAGCTTTGGTACATATATACTATGGAATACTACTCGGCCATTAGAGAGGACGATATTCTGTCTTTTGAAATCAAATGGATGGAGATGGACAGAATCATGCTTAGTGAAGTCTCCCAATCTCAGAGACTCAAGGGCCAAATGGTATCTCTAATCTGTTGATGCTAGAATTTATGAGGAAGCAGTAGGGCAGACGGCTAATCCAACAAAACCTCAAATTGAATGACTTTTAGAGTAATAGGGGATAGCTCTCTAGGATACTTGGAGGTGTAGGGAGGGGGATGGGGAGAGGGGAGGATATATGAAGAACTCATAGGAGTCTGGAGAATGGGAAGATGGGGGAACCATCCCAGAAGCTGATGTCATTCCTCCACGAGCTACCCATTTAACCGGTGAGTTCTTCTGGGGGGAACTGCAACAGGTGAAACCCAAGGTGGTTTATCTATGCTTTGGCATGACCCCTGGATAACAAAGTTTATATACATTGATTGCTACTGTTTTGATAATGTTTCCCCCTCAACTGTATCTCTATATACTTCTAATAAAAAAGAAAAAAAAAAAAGAATGTGAGCTGTTGGAGGTCAGGAATCACGTCTGCTTGCTCATTATTGGACTCCCAGCACCTGGCATGGAGTAGGTGCTCAGAAACATTAGATGAATGAAGAAATCCATTTTTGATGCTGTTATACATTCTGTGAGTTTGAACAAATATAAAATGACATATAATCATTGTGGTGATACATAATTTTCTCTGCCTTAATTGTCCCTCCTTCCCTTCTATCCCTGGCAACCGCTGATCTTTTTACTGTCTCCATAGTTTTGCTTTTTCAGAGTGTCATACGTTTGGAAACATATAACTTTTAGATTGGCTTCATCTTAATCTGGTTTGTATTGCTATAACAAAATATTAAAAGCTGGAGATTTTATAAAGAAAAGAGGTTTTAAGAGGTTTACTTAGGTCAGAATTCTGGAGGTCCTGGCAGCTACTCAGCTTCTGACAAGGGCCTTGTACTGTTCACAACATGGTGGAGAAGTAGAAGAGGAAGCAGGCCCATGTGAGGGAGGGGGAGCGACAGAGGGGAGGCTGACCTGCTTTATGACAACTCTTGAAGTAATGAACCCACCCTTGTAGTTGCATGCGTCCCCCATGACCCCAGTTGCCTCTTAAAGGCCCTGCCACCTCTTAATACTGTTATATTGAGGGCTAAGCCTCAACATGGGCTTTGCTGGGAACAAACTACATCCAAACCACAGCAGGCTTCCTATACTTAGGGATAGGCACTTCAGTTTCCTCCACATCTTTTCCTGTCTTAGTAGCTCTTTTTTTTTTTTTTTTTTTTTTTTTGTTAAGAGAGAGAGAGAAAATCAATTTTTATTTATTTTTCGTCTGGCTTTTGTTTCTCCAACACTTAGGTGTGTATGTGGTGCTGGTTTGAACCTGGGACCTTGCACATAACAGGCAAGCACTCTATACACTGAACCACTGCTCCAGTCCAGCATGTCTTTTGTTTCTCCAACACTCAGTTGTGTATGTGGTGCTGGGATATGAACTCGCGTACTTGTGCATGCCAGGCAAGCGCCTTAACTACTGAGCAACTGCTCCAGCCACCCCTCCCCCCTTTTTTTTTAAAGAGAGAGGGGCTGAAGCAGTAGCTTGGCGGTTACGGTACTTGCCTGGCATGGGCGAGTACTTGAGTTCAAACCCCAGCATCACGTACACAACAAAGTGTCCCAGGAATGAAAGTCATACGAAAAACTAAGTAAAGATTGCTTCTCTCTCTCTCTCTCTCTTTCCCTCTCTCTCTGTCACTGTTCCCTCTTTAAAAAAAGAGAGAGGGACAGTGAGATAGAAAGAACTAATTTTTATTTAGTTTTTCATGTGGTTTTCATTACTCCAACGATTGGTTGTGTATGTGGTGCTGGGGTTTGAATTCGCATCCTTGCACGTGCAAGGCAAGTGTAACTGCTGAGCCACCACTCCAGACCACAATTTCTTTTTTCTTTTTCCTTTCTTTTTTTTAAGGAGAGAAGGACAGGGCTGGAGTGGTGGCTTGGTGGTTATGGTGTTTGCCTGGCATACGTGAGTACACGGGTTCAAACCCCAGCAACCACATACACAACTAAGTGTCAGAGCAACAAAGGCCATGTGAAAAACTCAATAAAAATTCATTCTGTCTCTCTCTCACTGTCATTTTCTCTTTAAAAAGAGAGAGAGAGGACAGTGAGAGAGAAAATCAATTTTTTATTGAGTTTTTCACATGGCTTTCCTTGCTCTGACACTTAGCTGTGTATGTGGGTGCTGGGGTTTGAACCTGTGTACTCCCGCATGCCAGGCAGGCGCCATAACCACTGAGCCACTCCTCCATCCCCTCCAATTTCTTTTTAATGCCTAATAATATTCCATTATCTGGATAGGCCACAGGTTACTTTCCATTCACCTACTGAAAGACATGATTGATTCCAAGTTTGGTCAATTATGAATACAGGTGCTATAGACATCCATGTGCAGGTTTTTGGATGGATATAAGGTTTCAGTTTCTTTCTATCGCAAATATTAAGGAGCACATTTGTTAGAATCTCTGGTGAGAGTATGTTTAGTTTTGTAAGAAATCACCAAACTGGGGTTGGAGTGGTTGCCCAGTGGTTTCGGTGCTTGCCTGGCATGTGCGAGGACGTGGGTTTGAACCCCAGCACTGTGTACACAACGAAGTGTCAGAGCAACAAAAGCCACATGAAAAACTAAATAAAATTGATTCTCTCTCTCTCTCTCTTTCTCTGTCCCTCTCTCTTAAAAAAAAATCACCAAACTGTATTCCAAAGTGGTCAGCCCATTTTGCATTCCCACCAGCAATGAATAAGAGTTTTCTTTTTTTTAAGACAGAGGGACAGTGAGAGACAGAGTAATCAATTTTTATTTAGTTTTTCACATGGCTTTCATTGCTCCAACACTCCTTTGTGTATACAGTGCTGGGGTTCGAATCTGCATCCTCACACATGCCAGGAAGTACTGTAACCACTAAGCCACCTCTCTAGCCCCTGAATAAGCATTCTTGTTCTGTATTCTTACCAGCATTTGGTGTTGTCAGTGTTCAGGATTTCTCTCTCTCTCTCTCTCTTTCTTTTTGTACCCAGGATTGACTCTGGGATGTTTTACCACTGAGCTACATCCCTAGCCCTTTTTACTGTATTTTTATTGTATTTTGAGACAGGGTCTTCCTGAGTTGCTGAAGGTCTCACTAGGGTTACTGAGCTTCGCCTTGAACTTGCAATCCACCTGCCTCAAGCTGGGATTACACGCATGTGCCACCATGCTGTGCCTGGATGAATTTTCACAAAGCAAACATACTCATATAACAAAGACCTAGATCAAAAACTAGAACATTTCATGCACCCCAAAAGCCGCTTCTGGTCAAGACCTCCCCAGATTAGCACTCTGCCACAGAGGAGCTTCGCTGGGGCTGAACTTCATGGGAATGAAACTGTCCGTGTTTTCAGTGCTGACTTGTGCTCAACCTTGTGCTTGCAAGCTTGCCCCCATTGTTAAGAGCTGTGGCTCACCCCTCTCATTGCCATAAGCTAAGCTTTTATCTGTGTGCACCACTACTTATCCATTCCTTCCTGTTCATCTGAGTTGTGCCTGTGGGCACGTGGGCTGCTGAGAACATGAGGGCTGCTGGCTGACACAGACCCTCATTTCGGCTAGGATATGCCCAGGGTTGGGATTACTGGGTAATAAGGTGTTTATGTGCAGCTTAATACTCTCCTTAGTTGGTTTTTTCTTATTGTGGTAAGACATGCATAATAGAAAACTCACCAGTTTAGCCAATTTTTTTTAAAGGAGGATGGTGAGAGAGAGAGAAAGAGAGAGAGAATCAATTTTTATTGAGTTTTTCACATGGTATTTTGTTGCTCTGACACTTAGTTGTGTATGTGGGTGCTGGGGTGTGAACCCATGTACTTGTGCATGCCAGGCAAGTGCCGCTACCGCCCAGCCACCACTCCAGGCCTAGTTTAACCATTTTTAAGTGTACAACTCAATGGCACTAAGTAATTCACAGTGTGTACAACCATCATTGCTATTTCCACAACTTTTCGTCCTCTCAGCTTTTAATGAAACTGTATTCACTAGTAGGTCTCCCTCCTGCAGGTCTGTAACCTCCAACATTCTGGATTTGCTATTCTAGGCAGTTCACAAAGGTGGGGTTGTATGTTCCTCACTCCTCTGTGCTATGAGTGTTTCGCATAGCATAACATTTTCAAGATTATGTTGTAGCATTATCAGGGTTTAATTCATTTTTTTGAGAGTCAATTTTATTTTTTCATCTGGTTTTTGTTTTCCAACACTTAGTTGTACATGTGGTGCTGGGATTCAAATCCCAGTCCTTGCGCATGACAGGCAAGCGCTCTACTGCTGAGCCTCCTCGTTAGTGTCCCCCGCCTTTTTAAAAGACAGTGTGTGCTAATTTTTTTATCTGTTTTTTTTGTTTGTTTATTTATTTGTGTATGTGATGCTGGGGATCGAACCCAGGACTTCGTGCAAGCCAGGAAAGCATTCCACCTCTGAGCCACCTCTCCAGCCCTGACTTAGTTCCTCGATAATGGCTGAATGATAGATATTCCATTGTATGGATAGACCATATTTGCTTAAACATTCCTTTGTTGATAAACACTAGCGTTGTTTCCACCTTTTGGCTATTGCTATGAACCGTGGTGTACAAATATGTGTTGAAATCCCTGCTTTGAAGTCTTTTGGGGTATACAACTACTAGTGTAGATTTTTTAAGAATCATGGTACTATTTCCACAGTGACTATACCATTTTACACTCCCACCAACAACTGATTTCTGTACTTTTATGCAAACTGTATGTATACCTACTTATTAAGGAATATATTCATTTCCATGTAAATTAATCTCTCTTATAATTGCCTTAATTAAATAATATTTAAAAGAAATATATATTTAAAATATATTTAAAATTCATATTAAAAGTTCTTAATACGGTATCTAAAAAGTCAAGTGGTATGGTGTTTAGGAAAAGAAGAAAAGTCCACGCAGAAATGAATTGCAGTTATAGGGGACAGCATGTTGGGCTAAAGGAACTGTGTTCCAGCTATCAGAAACACTGAGCCTCTTGATACTGATATTAGAACAAAATTACCACCAATGCAGAGCTAGTGAAGTCTCTTCTTCAAGAAATGAAGGGAAGGGTTAGAATGGTGGTTCAGCAGTTAGTGCACTTGCCCAGCATGCGTGAGGACCTGGGTTTGAACCCCAGCACCACATACACAACTAAGTGTCAGAGAAAGACCAGATGGGAAAATAAATAGAATTGATTCTTTTAAAAAAAAATGAAGAGGGGCCAGAGCAGTGGCTCAGCAGTTATGACGCTTGCCTGGCATACGCAAGTACGCTAGTTCAAACCCCAGCACCACATACATAACAAAGTCTTGGAGCAACAAAAGCTACATGAAAAACTAAACAAAATTAATTCTCTCCCTCCCTCTCTCTCTCTCTCTCACTGTCCCTCTCTCTTTATAAAAAAAAAATGAAGAGAAATGATAGTAAATTTAGAAACCAGTGGTCAAAAGTCTAAGGAGATGCCTTTTGAAATATTTTTAGTAATCCATTGTGGCTGCTATTTTGTGATAACATAAAAATGACTTTAAAGAAACAGAAACTTAGTAAAGGGAAAGATGCAGATTCTGGAACATATGTCTCCCATGATGGACAAAGATTTTCCCAAGACTCATTTTACATGTTCTAAAAGTAAGTTCATTCTGACTGGCCTATTTATTTCAAATAATTGCCTTTCCTTATGCATACTTTTCTGCAATAACACAACTGAATCAATTTTTTTAAAGAGAGAGACAGTGAGAGATAGAGAGTCAATTTTATTTAGTTTTTCATGTGGCTTTCATTGCTTGGACACTTCCTTATATACATGATGTTGGGATTCAAACCTGAACCCTCATACATGCCAGGCAAGCACTGTAACCACTGAGCCACTGCACCTATCCCCAGAATCAATTATTTGAAACTTTAAAAATATTTCAGAGGTTGGAAACACTAAACGGAATTTGTGACCATGAAAGCTTGGTTTCCTTGTGAGGCTTTTCTAAAATGGAAGTATCTTTTGGAAAATAGTCGACTAATAGTTTAATGTTTTGCATCACAATAAAGTTAGGGAAACAAAAGTTTACCATTGAGGGTGGTTTTAAATGTTACAAATAATAATTTACATACTGTGAATCACAAGAAATTAACAGTCTACATGGTGGCATGTTTCTAGCATTAACTGATTTTATAGCTATTCATGAAAAGGGGATGCCTCATTTATATCATAACATTCACAACAAAGGTAAAGTGTCATTAGGTAATCACCTTAGAGCCGAAACACTATCAAGAATAAAAGAAGCATGGGCTGAGAGGTGGCTCGGCGGTCGCGGTGCTTGTCCGGCATGCGTAGGTACAAGGGTTCAGGTCCCAGCACCCACGAACACAGCTAAGTGTTGGAGCAGCGACAGCCATGTGAAGAGTTCAATAAAAATTGATTCTCTCTCTCTCTCTCTCTCACTGTCCTCACTTAAAAAAAAAGAATAAAAGAAGCAAATGCTTCTGATTTTTTTTTTTAAGAAGGAGAGGGAGAGAGGAAGAGAGAAAAATAATTTTTCATCTGGACTTTATTTCTCTTAGTTGAATATGTGGTGCTGGGGTTCAAACCTTAGTTGTGTAGTGGTGCTGGGGTTTGAACCCAGATCCTTGTGCATGCCAGACAAGCGGTGTAACTGCTGAGCCACCGCTCCACCGCCCCTGATTACTTTTTGATGGTACACCAGATACAGCTCCTTGTGAATGCATGGGTTGGATCATAGATACGCTCATACTAAAACAATGATAAAATATGGACTCAATTGGGGGCTGGAGCGGTGGCTTGGCAGTTACGCTGGTTGCCTGACATGCGCAAGTATGAAGATTCAAACCCCAGCACCGTGTACACAACTAAGTGTCAGAGGAATGACAGCCACATGAAAAACTAAGAATTGATTCCCCCCCCCGCTGTCTTTCTATGTCCCTCTTTCTTTAAAAAAAGAAAACGGACTCACTGGAAGTGGCAGAAGAGGCAGGTTCAGCAATAGGAAGCTGGAGGGTGGAGGATATTGCCATGGAAACGCCTGGTGTCAAGGCATATGGCAATGGAGCAAACACCACAGGCTCAGCTCCAGAAGCTGCTCCTCCAGAAACGAGCATGCTGAATTCGTGCTGCCTCAGTTCATTATCTCAGTATGTAAAAGTGTTACTTCTGCAGAATGAAATTGGATAGCTTTTCTTGGCATTGCACATTTGTGTGTGAATTCAATAAGCAGACAGACTGTGTCTATTTGCTTTTTTAAAAAGAGAGGGACAGTGAGAGTCTTATTCAGTTCTTCATGTGACTTTTGTCACTCCAACACTTTGTTGTGTATGTGGCGCTGGGGTTTGAACCCTCATCCTTCTGCTTGCCAGGCAAGTAGCCTAAGCTGAGCTGCTGCTCCAGCCCCTCCAGCAATTTCATCTCAAATAGTTTAATCAATAATTTGTAATAAAAAATTATTGGATCTTGACCCAATTCACAAATTTTGCTTAGTGTAATCTTACTGAACTTCAGAAATGGCCTTAATGTTTTTAAAACACTGGGATTACATGTGTGTGCCGCCCTGCCCACCTACACCTATTTTCCAATAGTTTTTCACCCAGTTTTCTTCAGAAAAAAATTCTAAAACTACATTTTTCTACAGGTCACAGTGGTGCACATCTGTAATCCCAGCGACTGGGGAGGCTGAGGCAGAGGATGACAAGTTTTGGGCTGGCCTGGGCAACTTTGCAAGACCCTGTCTCAAAAAGTAAACGGCTGGGGATGCGGCTCTGTGGTAGAGCACCAGGGTTCAATGCCTGCACTGCTGAAAGATGAGCTCTCCTTCCGCTTCAGGATCCAGCGTTGTTCGGGAGGGTGGCGAGACTGGGCCTGACTCGGAGGGAGTGTGAGGGGTCCCCTGGAGTGACAGTACTGTGCAGAGCCTAACTTACAAAGGTGTAGTGTGTGTCAACTCAGCCAGCGTGTCAAGCTGTACGGGGGAAAAGCTGTGAGGGACAGACTCCAGCTAATGGTGGATATGCTGAAGCATTTATTATTTTTTTAAAAAAGAGAGGGACAGTGAGAGAGAGAGAGAGAGCAAGAGAGAATCAATTTTATTTAGTTTTTCATAGACTTTCATTGCTCGGACACTTTGTTGTGTACGTGGTGCTGGGGTTTCAACCTGAGTACGCGTGCATGCAAGGCAGGCACCATAACTGCTCAGCCACCACTCCAGCCCGATGCTGAAGCATTTAAATGGAGAAATGAGGGTGCGGTGACAACGTCAGCAAACACGAGTGGTGCAGATGGACTCTGCTGTACACATCCTCCCAGCGCATGGCGGTCCTAGTCCTCTGCATTGCCCTCGTTGCTGGTCCATCTGAGAGCTAGCAAGGCCCAGGACAAGCTCCCTCTGGCCTTCTGTGTCTCTCCAGGTGGGACGCTCCCCAGCCCTGCTTACATACCCTGAGGAGGTGGTGGGGGTAATGCAGAGAGCAGAACCTGGCACTGGCAAGGGGAGCAGAGGAAGTGCCAAGGGCAGGTGGGGCCTGGGCCTGGCTGCTTCCTCTTTCCTCGCTTTCCTTCCATTCTGTCAAGCGCAAGGAAAGGCCAAGGCTGAAATTCAGGGCTGGGGCAGAGTTCAGAGGTTGAGTGTGCACTTACATGTGCAAGGCCCTGGGCTCCACCTGGCACACACACCCATGCACACACACCACACTAGACATACAAGTACTTCATGCATTCAGTTTATTACTTGCACATTTGTGCAAGACTAGGCAAAGGTGCCAGCGCCCCATGGACCTTAAGCAGGGAGATGCTGAATCAAGTGACCAGAGACTGCCACATGGATGACAGGGCACCCAGTTGCAGTGTAGCCCATGCAGGGAGCACACAGAAGGGGTGCCCTTGTCAGAGCCTAGAGGCCATGAGGGGAACAGGGAGACAAGCAGGGCCTGGCCTTGTCTGGAGGGACCAACAGATGCTCTGCTGAGATGCAGATCCCACCATTGTCGGAGCCTTGACCGTGCGGCCTATGTGGATACATGCGAGGGCACCAGGGCTGAGCTCCCCCTTCTTCCCTGGTCCCTGCACCAGCAAGACCACACCACGAGGAACCTTTGGAAGCATAGACTGGGGGAAAGAAAAACAACTCATAAGCTCAAGATGTTCCATGTCACTCGGGAAGGGGAATAAAGGTGATCAGATGCCTGGGACGGGTGTGAACAGGAAAAGGGGCCAGTGCTCTCTACAGCCTGTATTGCAGCACATGGCTCTCGGGGTAAATCTATCAGGATACAATCCCCCGGCTCCACAGCAACACACTGCACTCTCTGGTGAGACCTAGTCCCAGAGGCCTGAGTGACAAGAGGAAGTGCAGAGACGTGGGTGGCCCCTTTCCCATGTGCACACCATTTAATCCCCTCCCCAGTGTGGGCTGAACCTGCACAAACAATACAGCAAAAAGTGACCGATGTCTCTGTAGAAACCAGGTTATGGAGCCGGTAGCCCCCTTGCTTGCACAATCAAGCGGAAGCCACCTGCCACCTGAGGAGCTGCACGGTGGAGAGACCCTGTGGCCATAACTGAGTGTGGCCTCCAGCCAAAAGGCAGCACAGAATGCAAGGCCCTCTGCCCATCTGCCTGTGAGGAACTGAACCCTGCTGCAGCCTCACGAGTGAGCATGGACCCTTGGGGAAGAGGTGACCACCTGCCACACCTGGATTCCTGACCACAGAGGCTGTGAGGTGACATTTGTTTTAAGCTGCCAAGCTGTGGGTTGATTTGTTAGTCAGCAATAGGTACCTCCTCTCCTACAGGTCAGCTCCTACTAGCCAGGTCTGCCCACCTTGTGGGGTGTGCAGTCCTACTCCCTCCCCCACACTGGCTGCCCCCTGCCCTGCAGTGCAGATGGAGTGCATGCATAGCTGTCCCCTGCCCAGCTCAGGAGGGCACAGGGCAGATTGAGTGGATGGAGTCTGATAAGCCTTCCAGTTCTAACTGCTAGGAAAGCTGCTGCGCAGAAGCCCGTAGGGAGCAAGATCAAGGGAGCAGATGCTACACCCAATGGGAAGGAGAGAGAAGGAAGCAGGTGGAGCCACAGAGGCAGCACCCCTCCAGTGTGGCCCCCATGGACACAGGAGGAGGACCCTGAGTTAACCCCCCACCCTCTGTACAACCTCCTAATTCCTCTTCCATGTCTGGGGGATCACAGTGCTTTATTCCAGGTACCAGAGGTTCCCACGGGAAATTCCCAAGTCAAAATCGGGAACAAGATCACCTCTGGGGTCTAAAAGGCAAGTCCCCTCCTGTCCTACAGAGCTCACAAGCCGCCTCCTCCAGGAAGCCTTCCTCGGGACAGGACCCGTCAGTCTCACCTCTTCTGTTTTTTCCAGCCCCCTGCCCTACTGACTGTTCTTCAGTCTTAGCCACTGTCTGACTCTGAATTTACATTTTCTGTTCTTTTGTTTCTGCAGCTCTGGGGAATGAATTACATTTTCAAAGAGGATTGCTGTGCCAAGTGTTTCCTACTGAAACTCATCCAGGCTACAGGGGACACAGGATCTGCTCTCAGTGTCCCTAAGCAGGGTGTGCTTCCTTTCACCACCTTCCCCCACTCTGCCTGGGCTGCAGAGGCTGTTCAGGGTCCAGCAAGGTCCCCCGCCTGGTCTGAGCACAGTGACAGCCAAGTCTCTAAGGTCCCAGGACTCAGAGCATTTAGTGTAGTCTTAGGCTAAGGTGAAGCCAGAGGACAACGGCAAGAGCCTGGTGCTCACAGGCCTGGTGGGGACTCTCCAAGAGGGAACAGAAGCACCCAGGCTCCTGTGGCATTCTTGGGGCTTGGGGGTTCTTACCAGATCCTTAGCTCCAGCCCGTGAGGCAGTCAAACAGGCAAGGGTGTCTCCACCTTCTGGCTTTGTCACAGCATCCCAAACATACCCACGAATGTGCCCATGGTCCTTTAAGAAGCCCAGCACTGGTGCTCAGTTATGTGGACTGGGTGACCCCTTTCCAACTACCGTAGCCAGGATCAGCAGGGGTAGTCCGCAAGCTTTGGAGGGAAATGGGGCTGCAGCTCCTGACCACCCTTTCCCAGGTTCTTCTCCAGTGCCAATAACTGCCCCAGAGCACTCACCCTTCCCTGGGCACCCTGTCCTGCGGGCCTCTTCTGGCAGGTGACTATGGTGGCCACAGTACTGCCCCTGTAGGAGAGAAGCCGAAAACCTGCGATAGTGGGAACAAGGGTGAGGGAGGAAGTCACCCCCTCCACACTCACTGCCAGAGGGCAGGAGGCAGAGAGGAGAAGGCCTGTTCTCCTGGGGAGGAAGAGCCAAGTAACGCAAAGGAGAAGAGGAAGGAGGTGGTGGAAGACAGACTGGGGAAGGCAAAGGGGGTGGGGGACAGAGACAGAAAGAGGGGAGACAGGAGGAATCTGAGGAGAAAGTGAGGGAAGGCAGGGAGCAAGAGCAGGTGGTGGTGGAGGAGAGGGAGAAACAAGACAGCATCTCCAGGTGGACCCCTCCAGAACTTTCAGGGCCAGATCACCCCGATGCTATCTAAACTGCTCTGATGCAGAGAAACTGCCAGGCTTCCAGCCTTTGCAAAAAGCAGCAACACACTGGCACCAAACCCGACGAAGAGAGCAAAGAATGACAGAACGGTACCCTCGTGTTGAGCACAAATCCCACGACACCCTGGAAAAGGCAAAACTACCGAACAGCAGAGATCGGTGTTCGCTAGGGCTGGGGATTTTTGGGGCAGTGAACTATTCCTATGATACTATACTAGTAGACCCATGTCATTACACATTTGTCCCAACCCACGGAACAAACCTAACACCAAGAGTGTACCCAAATGTGAACTGTGTGTGCCTGCAGGGAGGCTGGGGGAGGGGTGGGGACACAGGTAAAGTCTCTGCACCTTCTGTTCAGTTTTTCTGTGAACCTAAAACTGTTGTAAACAAGTCATTTTTTTAAAAAATCCTACACAAGAGGCTGGAGCGGTGGCTCAGTGGTTTCGGCGCTTGCCTGGCAAGCATGAGGACCCGAGTTCAAACCCCAGCACCACGTACACAACTAAGTGTTGGAGCAACAAAGGCCATGTGAAAAACTAAATAAAGTTGTTTAAAAAAAATCCTACACAAAATTAGATACAGATTCAGTAGGACCTTGACCCCACCATTCACACTGGGGTCCATTACAAAAATACAAGCTTAGCTCAATCACAAAATACCCACTGTTGGTAGGTGGAAGGGCAAGCGTAAATATGCGATTATCTTAATAGATGCCAAGAGGCACCCCACCCCAATCCAGTACCCTTCCCTGTTTTAAAACAATTTAACGCTGAGAGTGGTGGCCCACATCTGTAATCCCAGTGACTCCCCAAATTGAAGCAAGAGGATGTTCATGAGTACTGCTTTGGCAAATCTTGGAAATCCCCTTCTGTATCAGCTGGAGGGACATGCAGGCAGAGTGGGACACTCCACATACTTAAAAGTGAGGAGGGGCTGGAGCAGTGGCTCAGCAGTTATAGCACTTGCCTTGCAGAGCGAGTACACAGGTTCAAAACCCCAGCACCATGTACACAATGAAGCGTACAGGCAATAGTCCATGAAAAACTAAATAAAACTGATTCTTTCTCTCTGTCCCTCTCTATTTTAAAAAAAAAGTGAGAAGGATCTGTGTCCACCAGAAACAATGCCAGGTCAAGTCTCTTAAGCGAGGGGCATTGTCTCCTCACCACTGTGTCCCCAGTGTCCCCACCCTGGACATGTGTGGTACATAGCAGGAACTTGGTCTATGTTGTTGAATCAATGAAGTGTTGAAGAATGGTCCCATTTACACAAAAAATTTAAAAGACCTGATCCTTGCAAATGCAGAGAAAACATCTAAAAGGGCACCCAAGACATTGTTAATGTGGACAGTCCTGAGAGGCTGAAGACTTGCTGCATGAGGTGGAGGAGCCTCCTCCTCGATGCCTGCCTCTGGGACACCTGACATCTTCTGGGATTGTGTATTGGTTTTCTAATGAAACCTCGTTTAAGGGCTTAATCCATTAGCACTTCAGTTTCCCTGTGACCTGAAGAATAGTAGTAACTACTAAAGGGTTACTGTGACATTTAAAAAACAGATAACATACTGCAATAAACACTTCACGTACAATTCCCTGGCACCTTCTATGTACCCTTCTGTGTACATGTTGAATGTCCAAGAGTATTTTTTAAAAGCTATGGGAATCCAGCTCCAGCCTCAGCCTCTGAACCTATTTCCTCTAGAACAGGCTTTCCCAGGTCAGCTGCTCAGCTCCTTCTCTTCAATAATTACACTCTGTTAAAAACAAAACAAAACAAAACAAAACAAAACAAAACAAAACACCCTACTAGAATCTCAGTGAAAAACATACCCTGCTTCCACATCATTATCCCTGTGCCCTTGATCTTACTGGTATTTCTTCCTGTCTGCCATGTTGTGTTTTTACCCGTTTCCTCTCATTACAAGCTTAAGAAACACTGTCTCTTGAACCTAGAATAGTGCCTGACAAGGAGTAGGCACCCAGTATATAACCATGGAATCAACACATGAAATGCCATCAGGGAAAGAAACCTTGGAGACTGGTAACCAGGAAAGGCTTCCCGCTGAAAGTGCCATCTTCTGAGCCAGCTCTGAAGGCCAGCAGAGCCCAGAGAAGACAGACAAGAGGGCAGGCAATGTACCAAAGGCCTGGCAAGGTGGAGGCGACAGACAGTGCGGACTGGACTCAGAGGCAAAGCTAAGGAGTTTTGAGATGACCCACAGAGGAACTGGGCCTTTTATACTTGTGAATCTTCAGATTTGGGCTTTGGAGAGGATTGCTGGACATGACCTGATATTTATGCAGGGAGTCTTCTTAATACCACTGCCACTCTCCAGGTGAGGGACAAGGCCCTGCAGCGGCAGTACAGGTGGAAAGGGACAAGGTGTGGGATGCCAAGTCATTCATTCGCACATGCAGTAAGGAGGAAGATGGACACCCTGCCTGCATGGTGGGGCCAGAGGTACTTAGGGGGGCATCTCTAAAGCTCCCAGGCCGCTAGCACCCAGAACACAAAAGGAGGTGCAGGTTTTGCTGAACAGCTGAGTTTGAATCTGAACTTCATTTTGAAGAACCTGTGGGATACCTGAGGTGACAACCAGGGACGTTTGTTAAATTTAAGGACAGCACCAGAAAGGAGTAGTTTTTGTGGTCAGCGACACCGTAGCCGAAGCCACAGACAGCATAAAGATTTCAGGCTGGAGATCGGGGGCAGAAATGTGGGCCAGCCACCTTTGAGTCCTGGGAAGGTTGGAGAGTGGCCATTCTCAAACCGTGAAGAGCAAGCAGGTGAGCAAGGTGCCTGACCGCGGAGGGGCCGGCAGGGCGCAGCCAGAAGCCCTCAGTGGGGTCCGCAGGTGCACAGCTCTGCCGGTCCATCCTGGGGCTGGTGGCGGACGCGCACGCCCGGCTCTGCGGCTCCGCTCACCTAAGCAGCAAGGCCGTGGGCGGCGAGGCCGGCTCTGGACCTAGAGGGGCGCGCACCCGGGCACAAGGTCCCTCGGGACCCCAGGGAGGGTGGAGGCCGCAGCAGCCGGCCGACCGCACACCGGAGCAACCGACGAGCGGCAGGCGTTTGTGGTTGGCCTCAACCGCACGGTGGCACGCGACGCGCTCTCGCCTCCCCGGGTGCTCGGGAACCGCTCCTCTCCGGAGCCTGCGCGGCGCCGGGGCTGCTGGGGGACGGGGCGTGGCCAAGG
This sequence comes from Aplodontia rufa, assembly GCA_004027875.1. Classification (NCBI taxonomy): domain Eukaryota; kingdom Metazoa; phylum Chordata; class Mammalia; order Rodentia; family Aplodontiidae; genus Aplodontia; species Aplodontia rufa. The sequence continues at coordinate 71,559 of PVKS010002119.1, forward strand.
CCCCTGGGCTCCTCGGCCCTTCTGCCCCTCGGAGTGGCTCCTTCCGAGCGCTCCCTCCGGCTTGCGGAGCTCGGGTTCCTCTCTCTAAATCTCCAGGGGTCCCCAGCACAGAGTAGTCCCGAAGGTGACTGCGCGCGAAGGCCTGAGTGCGGAGCAGAGCGTAGGGAGGAGCCTTGCAGGTGGCGGTGAGCGAGCCAGCGGCTCAGAGGCCACCGGCTGGGCACCCGGGCTGGAGAGTGCCTGGGCTGGTCCATGGCAAGGAAGGCAGTGCACAGAGGATTCAAAAGTGGTACTCATGGGCTGGACTGATTGGACGTGGAAGGACAGGAAGGAAATCCAGGACGACCTCAAGAGTTTTTGCCTAGTCAGTGGGATGCCAAGAAGAGCCCATGCCTGGGGAAGCTACAGCGCCCGGGGAGGGTGGCAAGTCTGCCGTGCTATCATAGTGGAAGCATTCAGTGGACAGGAGGCCATGGGACTGGCAGGCCAGAGAGGGGACTGGTGTGGGGGGGCAGCCTCAGGGAGGGCTGAGGACAAGAGGTCAGCAGAGAGGAGCAGTCACAAGGAAACTGCAGATGCCCTGTGCAGTGGATGGTGGGGAGTGTGATGCTCTGCGGTTGAAAGAAATCTGCAGATGGAGGGAGTGGTGACCCAGGAGAGGCTGAATCAACTGAGACTGCAGACACTGGATTGCAGGCACAGATACCTGATTGCAGAGGAATCAAGAATGACAGGTGCTGAAGTGGCAGCCTGAATGTGGGCCAGCCTTCAAGGAATTTTTGCTTTTGAGCTGAGAAAGGAGGCAGAGGCTAACAGTTTACATCAGATCAGGGAGGTCTGTCTCCCCTTCTTCCAGATACAGCTATTACAACTTGTTGTAGGTTGAGAAGAATAATCCAGAGGGGAGGAGACACTGAATGCAATGGAGAGAACAGAGGCACTGAGCAGGTAAAGGGGAGGGGACCTAGTGTCTAGGTGGGAAGTTGACCCCCCCAGTGCCTTGAGTGCATGGGTGAGTGTGGTGGGTAGAATAATGCCCCTGCCACAGCCACATCATGAGCCCTAGAAATTTTGAATATGTTACATGACAAAAGAAACTGCAAATGTGATTAAGGTTAAAGATCTGGATATTAGGGAGATATTAGGCTATCCAGGTGGGCCCCATGCAGTCACATCAGTCCTTAATGTGGGGCTGGAGTGGTGGCTCGGTGGTTATGGCACTTGCCTGGCATACGTGAGGATGCAGATTTGAACCCCAGCATCACCTACACAACGAAGTGTTGGAACAATGAACGCCACATGAAAAACTAAATAAAATTGTTTCTCTCTTTGTCCCTCTCTCTTAAAAAAAAAAAAGTGTAAGGAGGGAGGAGGCAGAAGAGAAGGATCAGAAGGAATCGTGACCATGCAGGAAGGGTCAGACAGATGCAACACACTGCTGACTGAGAGTGGAGAAAAGGGCCACGGACCCAGGATTGTGGGTGGCCTCTCAAGGGAGAACAGGCAAGGAAATGAATTGCCCTCAAGCTTCTAGAAGGGAAGGCAGCCCAGCAGTCAACAACTTGATCTGAGCCACCGAACCCTGCGTGCCATCAAACCCTACAGAACTGCTGGATAAGAAATATTTTTCATTTTTTATTTTTTGCGGGGGTGGAGGTACTGGGGATTTAACCCAGAGGCAATTTACCACTGAGCAACATCCCCAGCCCTTTTTATTTTTTGAGATAAGGTCTAAGTTGCTGAGGCTGGCCTTGAAGTTCCAATCTTCCGGTCTGCTACCTGACCTGGATTACAGGCATGCACCACCATGCCTGGCTAGTGTGTAGGCTTTTTTTTCCTTTTTAATTGGTACTGAGAATTGAGCCCAGTGGTGTTTAATCACTGAGCTACATCCCCAGCCCTTTTGTTTTTTGAGGTGCTAAGTTACTCATGAGCTCGCTAAGTTGCTGAGGCTGACTTTGAGCTTGGCTATCCTACTGCCTCAGCCTCCCAGGTTGCTGGGATTACAGGCATGTCCATCATGCCTGGCTAAAGTGTGTTGTTTTAAGCCAAGTGCATGGTCATTAGTTGTGACATCCACAGAAAACTAACACAGAGGGCCAGGGATTTGAGACATGGAGGCAATTCTCAGAAACGGGTGAAGCCAGACTATTGACTGCTCAGCAGGAGGTCTGTAAAGGAGCCTAGGGGTTGTGGAGTGAGGGAGCTATGTGAAATAGCTGTCTAGTGGAGTGGGAAACCTGCGGTCCAAGGTCCCAAGCTGTGCCACAGGCAAAAGCAGTTCTCGCCCTAGGAAAAATTAGTGGTTGCAACCTTGGGAGCCATTTCCATTTCAGAGAAAGCAAAGTTGCTCGTGAAGATCCAAGAGGCTGGCTCTGGATTGGAGGGGCACAGGGCCTGGATTTGGGTCAGCATCTTCGGGCACTTTTACCCCTGGTCAGCCTCCTGTATCTTGCATCCTGGGCTCCCACTGACCACCTTCCAGGGCTTCTGGAAAGGTGGGGTGAGAGAGTTGTTCAGAGCAGTCCCTGGCATCATAGTTCTGTGGATGTCATTGGGACCCCCACAAGAAAACACTAACAGGAAGACCTATTATCCATTTATGTCCCTGTGGACATCCTCTGCATCACTGTCTGGGGTGATGAAAACTCCAGGAATAACATTTCCATTGCTCCAGTCGTCCTTGTGGAGCTAACCTGCCTAACCCCCTCAACAGCTCAGCCCCAGCTGCTAAAATTAAGGTGCCCCTGGCCACACCCAGGGGCCAATGTCTAGGACTGAATTACAGGGAAGCCAGGTGAATCCTGGAGGCCAGGACCTGCTGGGAGACTTTTGTAAAGGGGCTGTTGGGAAGGACACTCTTAAAGACAAATGGCCCAAGAGGAGACCCATGTGTCAATCCTAAATCCTCACATCTCAACCCCAAGCTGGGCGTTACCAATCCTAAGTGAGGACAAGCTGCTTTGGGGTCCTACAATGGAAGGGGACTGGGCTGTGACAGTGACTGCTGTCAACTGACCATGTGCTACCTGCAGTCCTTCCCCACGTTGAAAGGGCGAGTCTACACTACAGCTGCCTGTCCCTAGGGTTTTGACAACCTGGGCCCAGTGTGACCTCAGGTTCAAGGCACTTGTATTCAAGCCATGAACTAGGTGAGTCTCTGTTGGGGTCTGACCTTTACTTTATCAGCTGCCCTGGATCTTGTTGCTGTTTGCATAAGCTCCTTCGGGAAGGGCTGCTAGATTGTATATTGTTAAGCTTGAAAAACAGGGTGTCGCATTGGTATCACCTGCCAATTATTCTAGATCCTTCAAGGGGTGCACGTAGAGGCCTACTGATCAAACATGTGCCTCCGAAATCCAGGTGTGGCAATGAATGAGCTAATGTAGAGAGGCCTCGAGGGGGCAGGGTTAAGGCCTTTAAAAAAGAGGCTCCAGCCAGCAGGAGGGAGCTCTTCCTTTGGGAGAGAGCTCTCGTACTTTGCTGCTGGACGTGGTGTCCCTGCTCCTTTGGAAGATGAGCTCTTGTCAGAAGCTGAACCTGCCTATGCTTTGATCCTGAACTGCCCAGCTTCCAGAACTGTGAGAAATTGCTGTCCATGTTTGTTCTGGAGTGGAGTCTTGCAGCGTTGCCTTGACTTGTTTGAGATCACCCAATGTTAGGTATTTTGTCATAGCAGCACAAATGGACGAATAGACTGAGACATTTACGTTGCCTTGAAAGAGAGATGTGAGGCATGGATAAAGAGAGACCGTTTCGGGAGACCCGTGCTTTTTCTCATCCCCAGCCTGTCCCTCAGGTCAAAACCCGGCTGGACTGGGACAAGTCTCCTTGTCCCTGAAATCAATGGCACCAGGGGAAAGCTCCTTCAGTCAAGTGACAACACATGTAGGCTGACATGAGCATCCTGCTCATGGACCCTAAGGCAGGTTTTTGAAAGACTTCAGACCAAATGGAAGGAATTAGCCATTAGTGTTTATTCCTGGAAGCTCATGAACACAAGAACGGTACAGACATAGACCGTTTCCCTGGGGCTGAACTACCCTAGAGACAAACCCATGCCCACGGACTCCTTCCAAGGGGAGGGAAGGCCAGGCCTCAGGACCTGCCAGGCAATGGGGATGTCTCCTCCTCCATCACACTACCGTACTTCGTTGATAGAGTGAGAGACTTTAAAAGCTGTTCACCAGCGTCGGACGCAGGAACGGTACGTGCTGGCTTTAGCATCCACACCTCTGACACGTTAATGACACCTCAGTAACGCTTACGGTAGCTAACTCCAAAATTCTTTATTAGTTCATCTGGAACATTTGGTGGCAATCAAATGTACAAACTCAAGAGTGCCACAGACCAATGTGCAGAGAGCAGCTCAGCGACACTGCAGGAGGCACTTGCCTCCCCCTGGTCTCCCAGCTGAAGTGGCAAGTCCAAGCTTCTGTTCACGTTGCCAGGGCCTGAGTGTCCTGCCCTGAGCAGAGGCTCAGCACCACTGCTGTCTCTTCTACCTCCAGACACCAGAATGCCAGAGAAGTGCTGGGGCAGGTGACTGCGCAAGAGCCTTGGTGATTCCACCAAAGTCTTCCTCCAGAGCTGCTCTCTCTATCCATCCCAGAGCTGAAAGTAACACCCTCAAGGAACAGGGCAAGGGGCCTGAGTGGGCTGGTCAACAGGAGGTGCCTGGCAAGCTATTTGCTGGAGAAAAGGGAAGGACAGACCTGGGAGATGTCCTGGGCCCTATTCCACCACATTTGAACCCCAAAGGGGAAGGAGTAAAATTTGGGCAGGTCTGGCCCACACCCGCAAGGCCCTGGTTAGCATTTGTCACCAAGGCCTCCAGACACCCTGGGATATTCCGGCAACAGTCAGGTTACCCAGGGCTGGGGGCATCAAGTCCCGTCCCTCAGCAGACACCCGACTCAGTTCAGCCTCTGGGACCTCCTCTAGGTCAGAGCACAAGTCGTCTGCGGAACCTGGAGGGCTGGGCAGTGGGGACCCAGGGGCCCCTCCCAAGGTCCAGCTACTTCCCCAAGGGGCTCCAGATGGACCTGCCAAAGCATCCCCCAGTAGATCCCGGAAGCTGCTACCCTCGCGCAGCGGCATGGACTCAAGTAGGTGGTTCAGGAGTTCGGCTGCTACGGTGGCATCGATGGCCTGGCACGTGGACACGAACGTGTGCACCTCATGCATGCAATGGATGTAGCCAGCTGCGAAGCGCTCACTGGCTTCTGCTTGTAGTTGCTCACGTTCTGCACCCAAGGGTGGTAGGGAGAGAGCAGCAACCAGCACTGTGAACTGCTACTTCAGTGACCTGGCCCAGCCTGGCTACCCGTACCAGATTCACTCAGAAGACCACGGGTGTGAACCCTGCTCCAGGAGACCTTACTGCCCACAGGATAGGGACGCCGCTGGCAGGGGAGGTACCCTAAGGGGCAGGCAGACTGGGAACACGTACCCCACGCCCAGGTGGCAGGCACCTGAGTCCCTCGCCCATTCCACGCGCCCAGCCGCCACTCACCACGCGCTCGGCCCCGAAGCGCGCCCTGCACGCGCCGCACCGTCAGCTCCAGCACCTCGGCGTTCTCCAGCTTGGCCTGTACCTGCACGGGCAGGGAAGGGCAGTGAGCCAGGCCACTTGCTCGGGGACCCACCCCCTGGTCCCACTGCCACCGGCGCCCGCCAGGCCACCGCACCTCGGCGCCAGCCAGTAACAGCCGCAACTCCTGCAGGCTCTCGTTGATCCGAGCACGCCGCTTCTTCTCCACCAGGGGCTTCCGGGCCTGCGGGAAGCGGGTCCCTGAGCCGCGGCCCCGCAAAGCCTCCCACTCACCCTTCCTACCGAGGCCCCCGCCCGCACCTTGCGGTCCCCGCGGGCCTCCCAGCCATCCTCGTCGTCGCGGACCACACGGTCCCTGCCAGGAGTCAGGGGCGGAGACATGCCCGCTCCGCCAGGAGCGCGGCTGGGGCGCACAGCCCCGCGCCGCTCCGTGTACCGCGGCCGCTCCGCGGTCCCGCTCCACTCCTCGCGTCTTCCGGCTCGCCGCGGCTCCGCCCCTTTTATAGTCGCTTATTTGCATCTCAATGCGCCAATTGGCCTCGCCGACTTCGAGCTGCCAGCCGCGAGGCCCGTTCGGACCAATGACAGCCGCGCGCTTTGTCCTGCCCCGCGGCCCGGGCCGGTGGGCAGCTGGCGGGGCGGGGCCGTAGCCCGGCGGCCCAGGAACTCCGCGGGGGCTGCAAGCGGGGGCGGCAAGCGGGGGCGGCGGCCCTGTGTTGCCCACGCTCGGCCAGGACTGCCGCGCTCGCGGGAAGGGCTGCTCCGTTCCCTCCTCCTTTCTCTCCTCCCACCGTCAGTGTCTGCCCGTCCGTCCTTGTCTTAACTCTCACCTGGGTTGATCAGCGTCTCCAGGCGCCAGTGGCCTGCGCCTGGAGAGGTCGAACCCAAGTCAGGTCCGTGGCCCGTAGACCTGGCGGGGCGGGGGTGGGGTGGGCTGCGTCCGCTGGGGTGGGTGCGAAGCCCCTGGGAAGAGGGGGTCACTTGGGAGCAGGGTAGGGGCTGCCCTGTTATTCCCTCACGCTTTCTGCGGACTCGTGTAGACGCTGAACCTCTTCACGTTGCACCAGAATCCTAGAGATCTGGGGTCCGCGGGGCTCCCTCCCCGTGGTCACCCACTCTTCCCCACCGCCAGGCCTTCCCTGGGTCCCCGCACCTGATGTCCATTGTTCCTGGTCACCACCCTTGGAGCGCCCCTCGTTTCTCCATGGCCCCCAATAACCTCCCTTTTCCTGTCGCCTCCGTCCCCCGCAGCCCTTCCTGGGTCTGCCCCGCACCCCATGTACCGGGTCCCCACCGCTTCCATCCTTCCCTCCTCCATCCGCTCCAAGTCCCTTTAGTGCCCCCTCCCACGTCATGCCTCGGCTCTGCGCCCCCCCCACCCCGCCTGCATCCTCCCATCCTCCCGCCCAGCCCGCCGAGACTGCCGTCTGGTCCTCGTAACTTGATGCCCGTGACAGTTGGCAGCTGCAGCCGCTTCGGTGGAGAAAAGCCGTGGCCGCGCCAAGAGCGACAGGTGTTGGCCGCGCCTTTGTCTCGCCCGCTTTGTCCCCCACTTCGTCCCGCGGGCGGAGGCGACCACTCTTGTGTCAGCCAGACCCCCCGCAGTCCCCACAGCCCGCCGCCCATCTGCCCACCCTGCCTGGCGGGGTCCCTGGGTAGCGCCCTAGGGACCCGGACCTGGTCTACCCTTCCCCCTCACAGTCTAGCAGAGCCTGTGCACCCAGATGCCTTCTTGGCACGAGGTCTTTGTACACAACCAGACACCTTCAGTGACTGCCGCCTTACTATTCAGGCCTCAGTTCCCTCTCCATCGCCTTAGGGGACCTGCCCCATCCAGCCCTGTGTGCCACCCCCCTCAGGCAGCAGCACCAAACCTTAGCCGGGCCACTACCCTCTCTTGCTGGGATTGTCAGAGTCTCCCTTGAGCCCCTCCAGGCTCATGGGCAAAGTCTGACCCAGTACCCCTCATCATTCCCAGCACTCTTGCCCAGAACCTGACCCCCATGAAAGTGCTGGGTGGGTAGGGAAGGGGAGAGGGAGTTCCTAGCCTGGATGGAAGGCTGCTGGGAGAAGGGATCTTCAAGGACAGCAGCAGCAGATCCCCACTGTCCATCCTCAGAAGACCTGTCTGGCAAACCTGAGGCTCCCCACCAGAGGGACCATCACAGGCTTTAGCACCAGTTAGGTGAAAGGTTTCAAAGTCCCCAAAGTGGTCTCACTGACTGACCACCTGGGAGACCCTCCTGCCCACTCTTACCTATTCCCACTCTGCCTCTGGATTACTCCTGTATGTGCAGGTCCCTGAGATGTGCCCCAACCTGTGGTCACTTGCCCAGGACACACACACACACACACACACACACACACACACACACACCCAAATTCAATAGCTTGGCTCTTTTCCATCTGCCCTCCTGTGGCTGCTTAGAGACCCCATCAACCTTCCTCAGACTGACAGGGCTGAGGCTAGAGTAGTGGATCCCAATGGAGATGGCAGATGGCCTGTGACTTTACAGTCCTTCACCACTTAGATCACCTCCTCCCAGGGAAGAAGATAACCAAGAGAGTACAATAAAGTTTCTGCTACTACAAGAAACAGGGAAAAATGAACTCAGTGATAATTTCACTTGCAGGTTTGCTGACTGTTTTATAGTCCTCCCCGTACCCAAGTGAATCAGGCCAAAAATTTTTAGAATGTTCTCCGGGAAAGACAGTTCACTGTGAGTCAGCATGATGTGGGGAGGCCTCTAGGAAAAGACTGCTAGAACACCTGACTGGTTGGTGAATTAGGAGTGAGAGGCAGAAAAGGACGTGATACAGGCCAATATTGCAAGTGAACAATGAAAGGCAAATAGGACCTCCAGAGAACACGAAAGCCGCCTGAGAAAAGCTACCTTAGTACAGCCTGGGGTTTAGGAAGAACAAGTCTTTTACAGTCACAACGATGGAACACTGTTCACAGGTTTTAAGATTCAGAATCAATCTATGGAGAAGGCAAAGAAGGCTTATTTATGGTGGTTACTGGCAGCCAAGCCAAAGGAAACCGTCTGGATTGAGGCCGGCCAGATTCAGCTGCTAGCCCGCAGAAGAAAGAAACAATGGAAAAAAGGAATTCTAAGCAGTTTGATCAAACTGGGGAGAAAGGTAGACTGGATTTCTGCCGATCCCACAAAAGGTACAATTCCAGGTGTACATAATGTAGATTCAGCTAACCTGAGGACATACCATTTTAGCTTCCTTGGTACCTGTGCAGGTGGGGGTATAGCTTTCACTCTCAGCATGAGGAAATTCAGGAGCTCTCTGTTTCAGTTACAGGATGTGATGTAAAGTTGACCTTATAAAAGCTTAAAAGTGACAGGAGTGGGGTGCATTTTGCAGAAATGAGGGGTGGAGGCCTGGGTGCTGCAGTTGAGGGGAAGGGAAGTGCAGCAGGGTGGCATGCCTCAGTGTGACCAAGTACCCTTGAGAAGGAAGAGCAGAAGACCGGCAGTGTTAGAGTCAGCAAAGCCTTGACTGCGTTGGAAGTTCCCTGCAGTCCCTCTGCAAAGTCAGCGTCAGTTTCCTTTAGTGGGCCCAAGTGGCTTAGGCTTTCTGTCCCAGAAGCCTGGTACCCCATCTTGGGGCCACCAAGCCCTCTCCCCTTCCTTCTTTAGGCCTCTCCTAGCCAACCCATTTCCTACCATTTGTCCCTTGGACTGATCCTGCCTTCAAAGTTTGTCTGGGCATAGACTTCCTGAGCATTTGGGCCCTTTGATCCTTCTAGAGCCAGGAACAGAGCTCGGCAGAGGCTGAGCAGGGCCATGGTGGTCACTGGGGGACCAGTTACAGCAGGAATGGCAGGTCATAAATTCCCAGTGGAACAAAGGCAGTGACCAGCCTGCAGATGTCCAGGCCTCTTGTGGGCAATCTGCCCAGAAGACTTAGAGAATCTCCTTTTGGCTTAGAAACAGAGGGGGGGTTTACGGTAAAGAAAAATGCAATTAATAGTCTTCCCACGGCACTTGGCGTTTAGTGAAACAGCCCTATCTGGCAGTTCAGTGGTTTGCTGCAGACTCTGTCTCAGGTCCCCTCATTGGCACTTGGAGTTAGACAGCCAGGCCAGGAGGCAGAGTTCAGTCCTGTCTCCAGCTCACGGAGCTCCTGGAAGGCTGGGCACTGGATCCAGGATCTGTTCTCTCCTCTTACTCCAGCTCCTGGGGTCCTGGTTTGAAAAGTGGGGGAAAAGGAGAGCGGACCTCTTGGCACCCCCACTCTGTGGGCAGGACTTCACCACAGTAGAAAGGACCCAGGCAGGAGGTCTGGCAGGAGTGCCATGCCTATGTTGTTCCTGATGGGGATGCGAAGCTTTTCTGGATGGCATCCTTCTGACCTCTCTGCCTCCAGCCTGTGGCTGACAGGCAGGCAACCATCCCAGCTGGGCCAGACAAGAGGGTGGGGGTCACAGCAAGTGGAGAGGAGCTGGAGGCTGGGCCAAGCAGCACAGCCCTCCATTTGCAAGTGAAAAGACTGTGGGAGGGGGCAGGGGGTCACACAATTCCACCTGCCTTAGGGAAAGTTCACTCCCCTGGCCTGTGCGCACTGGGTGAGGAAGGTGAGTGTGAGGCACAACAGACAGGAAGGGGACCTGCAAGACCATAAGAGGGAAAGAGGGAGACGAAGAGGTGACCTTTGGGATTCAGGTTCCCCTGATGAAGAATTGTTGGATTTCTTTGTTTAAAAAAAAGGAAAGGAAAACGTCTGGCTATATAAAGCATACATACAAGGCGAGGGCGCAGCTCAGTGGCTGAGCGCGTGCTTAGCATGCAAGAGGCCCTGGGTTTGATCTCCAGCACCACAAAACACACAAGCAACTGAAAGTAAAAATATATTTGTTCTATTTACCAATTTTCTAAAAGGCAAAAATGTCATAAAAAGATACAAGCAGTCACACAAACATATTGCACTGGGTGATGAAAGTTTGGTTTGCGCATGAACAAACTTGTCTGGCAAGGCTCAACAAGTCTTATGTAAACTCTGAGAGCGTATTTACATATCTTCCCAGGAAAATATTAAAAAAGAAGGCTCAGTTTAAAACAGAAAAAGTTTAGGGACACCCGTGTAAGCACACAGACTAGAGGTGACAGCACTTGGTGCTTGGCACCATGTAAACGAACCCACAAAATTACCCTACTACTAAGTCAACTCAGCAGTTACAGTCAATGCGCATGTTACATTCAACAGCTGATGGGGAACATGCGTAACAGGAGAGGACACTCCCGCAGTGTTTGGGTCACATAAGGGGAACCTTAGACTCCCACCTGTTCCGATGCTCCTGTGGAAGCAGCCAGTCACCTACCGCATCTCGTTTCCATGGACACACAGACTACCACCTTTGCAGGGCAACTGCAGGTGATGTTGCTTTGTAAATTTAAAAAAAAAAAAGTGTTCCGTTAATGAAAAGAGGTTGGTGTTCAGGCATCAATGGTTTATGAGGGGATGCCAGCTTTCTTTTCAAGCACCATGGTCTCATTCTAATTTTAAGTGGACAGATTCATCAGTTGTGACTTCCTATTCACGCCAGGGATTCACGTTAAGCTTTCCCCAACAGCTTTTGAGATATCTGGAGCAACAAGAGGTGTCATACAGTTGGGTATTGCCTCATTCTTCCCAAGAGTTGGAATGATCTGGAGGTGCTGGCGATGCTGGCAGATGTCACAACAGAGGCCTGAAGCTTTACCAAGAGAGGACAGGCACAGGGAGTAATGAGGGGCTAGGCAGCCAGCCCAGGGTGAAGAGGGAGCCTGAGCTCACCGTACCCTGCAGACACAGACGGGAGTCAGACGCTGTAGGACATCAGCTCACAGTGCCCATGGGCTGCCAGGAGCTGGCACTGACTTTGTTGGTCCCCTGTGTAGTGGTCCAGGCCTGGTTTGCAAAGGAGGCCACCATGAAGATATGATGACATGGCTGGTAATATATTTCTCTCTACTTATTGACCATGTGGTCTAAAAGGGGTATACAAACAATGTGGAAACAGAGGATCTGGGTAGGCATTAATTCAAAGAAGTTGGCCACAGAAACCACTAGGTTCTGTTAGTCTGAAGCGAGCATTTCAACTTTGTTAACTACAAAGCCATACCAGACCAAAATATTTACCACTACAGTGCCGGAAGCCAAAGCTGTTGAATCATGCTGCACACCACGTCCTGTGAAACCCTCCAACCTGGGCAAGGCTGTCATCTTTATGTTGTCTGCGAACAAGCTTCTAGCTGAACTAAGGACTACACAGAGAAGCCCCCAAGGAGACAGAATTTGATCCCATCTAAACACACTCTGGGAAAGCTCCAGAAAGCCAGAGCCCTTAGCTCACAGCCACTCACAGCCTCTTGGCTGCTTGTCAGAGCCTGCTGTGATGTCTTGGGAGAGCTCACAGGGGGCCCATGGCTGCTGCTACACTGGACAGAGGTTTCACCCTGGTCCAAGGACTTCCAAGGGCCCTGAGGCAACTTCCCTGGCGCCTACAAAAGGGGCCTCAGTCTTCCTCAAGCTCAGTAGCATCCACCGTCCCTGACCCACCCCACACTCCAGCTCCACAAATTTCTCCTTATGCGCTTTCTACTCCGCAGTTTCAGATCACCCCTTTTCTAAGACAGGAAAAGCAACACAAGCACATTTGTCCATTTCATTAGAAACAAGCGTGGACATCTGTGTCTTCAAGCACCATCTGACGCAGGCCACTGGCCGTTGGCTGGGGTTATGTCCGCTCCTCCTCCCTGTGGCTCAGGGGACCTCCACTTTCCTCTCTGGTGTCGGTCGCATCGCTGAGTCCCAGGGAAGGAATGTGTCCCTCACATGGCACACAAATGTCCTTCTTGCTTCCACAGTAAACACATCCCTTGAAAGAAGCAAAGGGGCACAGTGAGGGGCAGGATGCGAGGTCCCGGCTGCAGCTGGATCTGCTCAGGAGGGTGACAGCAGCCAGCAAGTGCTGCACAGTGTGCTGAGGGTGAGGTGCCCAGCTGCAGCGGCCAAGCAGCAAGGCGGGGTGGGGGACGCTCCTTTAGATCAGATGTGCAGGAAAGCCACAGAACAGGCGGCTGCGCAGGTTTTAGGTGTGTCCTCACGTCCCCTCCCCACCCCAAGCTCGGACTTAGGAAGACGCATGGCTTCTGAGATCAGGTCAGAAGGTGCGGCTTCCCCTGGTTCTCTCTGGGAAGCTGGCTGCCTATCATGTCATGGGGACACCCAAGCCCCCATGGTGAGGGACCAAAGCCTCCTGCCAACAGCCAGCCCCAGCAGGCCCACGAGAGAGACCCTGAGCCAGAACCATCCAGCTGAGCAGCTCTCAGATGCTGACGTGAGGGGGCTGCAGAGTCTCTCAGTCTTGGGGTCACATGGCACATAGCAACTGGCAAGTAAGAGGCATGCCAACAGAAGCTGGGGGAAAGTGGGTTCCAGAGCCAGGCGGCCCACCTAGGAGAGGGCTCCCAGTAGTGGGAAGGGCAGGCGCAAAGATCCTGTGGCAGGCACCTGCCTGGGGACCCTGGGGAACAGCCAAGATGCCAGGAAGAGAAGCGGGAGATGAGGTGGGAGATGTGGGGAGCAGCAGATTCCTGTGTGTGCCTAAGGCATGGCTGGAAGGGATCTGAGCTGACTCCAAGAAGGAACAGTGGGCACAGCTGGGGGCTGTCAGTGCCATCGTAAGGCGGGTCAGGGGACACTGGAGTATGAGGAGTGTCTGGCTTCTACCACTACAAAGCCGAGCCATAGGATCTGTGAGCAGCTGGATGTGACGAGGGTCCAGCATGTCCCCAAGGTTTGTGGGCTGCGCAGCTGGAGGAATGGAGCCCCTTGAATGAGAAGGGCAGGGAGAGGCGGAGAGGCTTCTCTGTGAGTTGCAGGGGAGGGCTGGAGGCCAGCAGGGAAAGCCAGGCACTGTGCCAGCCAGCAGAGAGGTCAACCCAGGGGGCCTCACAGAAGAGAGAGGGCAAACACCGGCCAGGGGAAAGGGGGTAAGGAGGCTAGGAGGCCAGAAGGCCAGGAGAGGCAGCGCCACAGCAATGCTAGTGGCTGAGAAAGACCACTGCCTGGCGCTGCTGGACCCCAGCAGACTAGCAGGAAGCCGGAGAGGGACCAGAATACACGGCTTTGAAACCCTCAGGACCAGGGGCCATGGGGAGGTGGGATCAGGGTTTATGATAGGAGAGGAGTTTTTCTTTGTTAAATGAAAGAATTGAAGAAAGGGGAAGAAACTCAGGCCAGCACGTGGCTGCAATGAGCTCCTAGTCCTCCAGAGCCACATGAAAAGCCGCAGGAGGGAGCAGACTGAGCAGAACTGCTCGACCTTTGTCAAAAATAAACTTTTCTCTTTAGACATTTTAGATTCACAGAAAAGTGTGGAGAGCATACAGAGAGTGTGCGTTGGTGAGCTTTGGTGCCAGGTGAGGGGCAGTTTTGTGAGCTTACCACCACGTCAATGGCCACAGGCAGGCCACCCGTCTGGACCCACGAGTGCACCTCATGCAGCTCCCGTCTGTGCCCCTCAGTGAACCAGGGCTGGGACTTCTGCAGTAGCTTCAGCTTCGCTCTGTCCTCCTTTAAGACTGATTCCAGATCCCTTCAGGAAGATTCAGAAACAGGGGAGGCTTCAGAATGAAATGGGTGGGGTTTTTTTTCACAAAGAATATACTCATTTTTTAAAACCAACTCTTTCAATATTAAAAACATAGTCTCAGATGATCTTGTTTAATTTTCTTTTTATTTAAGATAAATTATCTTGTATAGAGTAATGATCTCATTACCACATAATCTGTAGTCTTTTTATTAAAATGGTCAAGATTTGGTTTTGCTTTAAAAGTGGGAGCCAGGTATATGCAGGTGCAGCCTGGTGCTCCTGGCTTGGTTCTGCATGGGCGTGGCTAGTCTGGGAGGCTCCTACAGTCCCTGGCTTCTGGGCTGCAGCTGCCTCGAGATGATGCCTGACCCACCAGAGGCCCCTCTGCTCCGGCCTTGGTGTTCACCTTTCTTCCTGCTTCTCTTCCCCCAGTGTCTCCTATTCAGGGGGTGCTCTGCACAGACAGGGAACCATATCCAGGTCTACGGGCAGCCTGATGAGGACTCAGCCTGAGCACAGGGTCACAACAAGGCAGCAGGTGGCTCACCCAACCCTCAGAGAGACAGACACCCATTTACCCACAGGCTGAAGGGGAACAGAGCACAGAGACAGTGCTGGAGCAAATGCGTCACAAACTTGAGTGTGGCCTGCTCTACAGGCCTCTGCTGGCCCAGTGGAGCATGGAGAGGGAGTGACAGGGCTCCCTGAGGGCCATCTGCCCTGTCATCTGTCAGGATGGCCATGTTGCTTCTGTGAACGCCCTGCCCAGCCCTCCCCTAGCTGCTGGGAAGCTTGAAGAAGTTACCGGGAAGGCAGCTGGTACGTCATCATGGTGCTGTCATCTGCATCAGCCATCAACAGCCAGATGGGGTCCTGCAGGACATACTTAATGACATGCTCACTCTGCTCCATGCCTGTGTTCATTCTTGCTTTGAGCTTATTCTCTGAAGAGTCAATGCTTCCAAAATATTTGCTGATTCGACTTGTGTCGCTACAACCTTTAAAAACAAACAAGGCTGCTCAGAACCTTGCAGGGTGGAGCCATCCCCTGTAGCAGGTGCTATCTGGAGAGCTGCAGCTGTTGGGTGACAAGGGTCTATGCTGGTGGGTTATCCCTGGGCCTTAATTCTTGAAGGACCTGGATGATTACGGCATAGGGTGTCCACCAGCACTATGGGGGCAATTCTTGCCTGGGCAGGCTCTGAGCACAGGTGGGACCACATCTTAGAACCTTGACCTTCTTTGCCCAGTTCATGCAGATCTGTTAACTGGGGCAACCCACAGAGGAATGCACTGGCTCCTATGGCCCCAGCTGGTACCCCTAGCAGACAAGCCCACAAGCAGAGGGGAACATGCACTTCAGTGCAGACAGTGGATGCCAGCAGGTGATCATGGTCCCAGTCACATCTGATGGATCCTGCTCAGTAACAGTTTCCATCTGGTCACTAACTGAGGAGAAAGACTGCTGCCCAGGGAGCCCACGGGTGGCCCAAGAGGACCTGGTGGGGGTGAGGCTGACATGGAAACTGGGAGCCAGCAGGTAAGACGTGGGATTCTGGCTGGCTAGAGCTGCCAGGTCGCCTGCTGGGAGTGCATCCTCTGCACTAGTGAAGCTCTGGGGTTCTGAGGGCCACTGGGAGCAGCTGGCAATGCTGGCCCTGAGCTACAATCTGTGAGCATCTTCCAGGTGCATCCCACCCCACATCCATGCCCCCAGGGCCATATACCTGCCCCACTTTGGGATGCATTGCAGCCCAGTGAGCTGGAGCCCAGAGAATCTGAGGTGGTGGAGGCCCCGCTCCCAGACAGGGCTGACCCCATGGCTGAGCAGAGGTCCTCACTCAGTAGGAGGTTGAGCAGGTCGCTGGACACAGACAGGGCGTCACTCTCCTGGGCATCTGGGGGCTCGTCCTGCTGTAGGGACAGGGAGAAGATAGCTGCTGTTCATGCAGCTCAGCCACACACAGAACACATGGCAAGGCTAATGGGAGCGGGGTGGGGGCACTGCTGAGTGGCTAAGATGGACACGAACCCTGCCTTCTTGTGCCACACGGGCAGACAGTGCTGCTACTAGGGCTATGGAGAACTTTGCTGTGCTCCACGAGGGCCATCTAATCACACACGACTCCAGGGTCACACCAGACCACAGAGCTAGGGTCTAGGGGGGCGCTATGCTGCCCCGTGGCTGCAGACTAAGTGAGGGGTGCACCCCACAGGCCTGCTGCTCACCACTAAGGCTCTGCACCTGAGTGCATCATCTTGGCAGCATCCCTGGCCCTAGGGTCCTTGGAAACCCGGATAGCAGGAAGCCACTTCTCCGTAAAGGAGTCCTGTGCCCCGCCAACACGGGGAACCCCTAAGACAGCTCCCTCCTGTGAGCACAGCAGACTATACCTCGGCTACTGCTCCTACAAACCTAGCTCTTCAGACATGCTCGGTAAAAGGGAAAGAAACCACAGCAGTGTCCTGGAGGCTTCGGGGGATGGAAACCAGGTGGCATGGCTTCAGGGTGTGAAGGCAGGCACTCCCCTCTGGCCCCTCCTCCACCATGGGCACCCAAGCCAAGTTCTCTGCCATCATCCTTCAAGACGGTGGTGGAGGCCTAGTGTTTAAACTGTTCGTGTGCTGTCAGAAAACTCATCAAACAATCCGAGGCCCGTAAACACTCTCAGCAAGTCACAGGCTGCTGTTTGGCCTCTGCGTCTACCACAGACAACCTGTCACCCTTCATCATGCTCCAAGACATCTACTGTGAGGACTGAGCCACTGGGAAAAGCTGGTTCCCAGCACAGATAGCTCAGCCAATGCCACCAGCTTGGGGACTCCTCAGAGGCACACAGACACCTGGTCTGAGATGGGGTGGCCGCTGGCCTGCCCAGAGAAGGCACATCAGAGAGGCCTTACTGTTGGAGGTACTTTTGGCTGCAGGTCCCAGAAAGGGCCAGGTGTGCAGTCTGGCCCAGCAGCTGCTGCTCCTGTGGTCCCCAAGGTCCCTGTGGCTCCAGCGCTGCTCTCAGGTGCCTCCTCCATCTGCAGCAGGTTGAGCTGCAGGGGCGAGCTGCCTCTGGACTGGAAGAGAGGCGGGGAAGCCCTGCCCGTGGCCACTGTGGCTGCTGGCGGGGTAGCTGGGCAAGTGCAGGGCTGACTGGGGAACACGGGCTGGGAGGCAGGAGTCATTTCAGATGGGAGGGTGTGGTGGACAGGGAAGAAGGCCTGGGGCAGGTCTGGGGCCGCTGGTGGGATAGCATAGGCAGGCAGCATAAGGGTCATGACTGGAGCCAAGGGGGCAGCAAGAGGCAGGGGCTGGATTGCAAACTCCCGCTGGGTGTCCACAGGTATCACAGGCATTGCAGAGATGGCATGGGGAGCTGCAGGTGGTGCCACAATGGTGCCTGGCACTGGGAACATGGGCAGGGAGTACGTGGGCACTGGGGTGGGGAAGGGCACAGCAGGGCAGCTGGAGTGGGACGTGTCCGAGGGTGACCAGGCTGGGGTGCTTAGGTCTATGACTGGGCGTTCGAGGGGCCCCAGCCCCCTAGGCCCTGTGCTCTGGGAGGGTCCCTGGGGCTTGGGCCATCTGGGCTTGAATTTTCTGTTCTTTCCCCTTTTTTTCCAAGATAAGTCTATTCCAGAAGTACTTCTTAGTCCAGGGGCAGCTGGAATAAGGAAAATCAGAATCAAGTCATAAAAGTGTGTGTGGTTCCTGTTACTTCAACTCTGACACTTACTGGGTTTCAGACTTCCAAGTCCCTGTCCTGTGCTCTTGATTGCCAACCCCTAGGGACCACCATATGGTTTTTCCTAACCCTTGGTAAAGAAAAAAACCAAGGCAGAATGTTAGATTTTTCATAGAACTAAGTCATTTGAAGGCCCCTTCATTGCCAGACCATATTCCCTTTTTTCCTGGTGTAATGTGGTGACGTGTGCTTTCTATGACAATAAGCAGTATGAAAAAACTTCTATTTCTAAGAAAAAAATTAAAATAAAAACTAAAAAGTTGGCAAGCCTCTGCTGTTCCCCACATTTGGGAAAAAAAAAATGCACGCTGGTTTGTGAAAGAGGAAGGTACAATCGCCCGCCTCATCTAAACATGTTTTCCAATTTTATAAGCTTTATCCCTGCTATTCCTGAAAAAGAGCCTGCTTCACCTGGCAACACTCACACAGAAGCCAAAGGACCAGAGGGAGCAGCTATGGTTCAGACCTGAGTGTCCCCAGGGCCATGTGTGGAAAGCCACTGCTGGGAGGTGGGAAGGAAGACCAGCCACCGGGACCCCGCCCTCCTCCTCCACCAGATTCTCTGGCCACCACGTGCTGGGCCCCGCAGGCCCAAAGCTACAGGGCTAATCGGCCATGGACTGAAATCTGTGACACCTCAGGCAGCTGTCATAGTGGCAGAAAACTGGCTGACACAGTCACACTTGTCCCGAGAACCACACTTATCTCTTCTATGGCAGGTGTTGCTGGCACAATCCTCCTCCAGAGGACAAGGGCTCACCCATACACAACAGGCTCAGGTGTGCCCCAGCGCATACCCAGCAGTGGGGGAGGTTGTGTGGGGAACCTGTTTTCCTCACTTCATGTAGAATGACATGGGGTTCTGGCAGAGGGTGTGTGGGGACATCTGTCAGCTGTGCCAAGAAGGCTCCAAGCTTAAGACAGCAAACATGCCAATCCAAGCAAACTGTTTTTGCAATTCAGCCTCTATTTGGTGCTACTGGAAATCTGTTCCCTGGTGAGTAGGGCAGAGAAGTGGCTAAAGCACTGGGCTCCTAGGATTACACGGCCAGGTCTGCGGAAGACTCCTTAGGCAGCTGTGTGAGCTGTGCACTGCACAAGCTGCTGGGGGAAGGGGATAAGTAGCTGGAATTCTGAGCTAAGTGTAGGGTCACTCTGTTGAGGATCGGGGAGGACACTATATGGGTTGGCAGTGATCCTGAGTGTGGGGATGAAGATGAGAAAGAAGAGTGAAATGATATGATCCTGGCTGGAGGTGGATCTCAGTGCTGGAGCTGTGCTTGGGTACAGTCACCCAGAATGGAACGTGGGAGGCCCAGCGCAGCAGCAGTCCTGACTGTTCCACAGGGGCTGCTGCTGTTGATGGCGTCATTTCCTAAGACAGAGCATCCAGGCTGCGAAGTGCTACGGAAACCAGCCTCACCACCTCTCAAGACCCAAGGGCTGTCTCACGCCCGAACCATCCAAACGGGGCACACTTTCCACCCTGAAGCCATCGGGAGCCCAGGGTTAGAAACCCACGTTGGATGTGGGCATCGCCACTTACTGCGCTCGCTCGACTGCCTCCCAGATCTCTCCCATGAGTAGTGCTGGCAGGGAGCTTGGAAAAGCCTGAGTCTCCTAGCTCCTCGGAACTTCTGCAGGAAGCTCTGCTCCTCCCGCTGTGTGTGCGCGGCCAGCACTTCCTTGGTGAGGCCCAGCTTCTGCAGGGGCCCCTTCTCCTGGCTGAGGCTGCCCGGCAGGCCGTCCAGGGACTCGGGCCCGCTGGCTACATCCTCCACCATCTCTGAAATAGGACGGGCCTCTGATTGCATGTGGCCCAGCCATCTCAACTCTGCTGTATTTGGGGACACGCAGGTCATTTGCCTGCACTACTTCAGCGTGCCTCAAGCAGGAGGACAGAATCCCCAGGCCTTCCTTTAGGCTGCTGGGAAAGTCCCCAGTGAAAGGTACAAGGTAGTGACAGGAGAGCCCTGGCTCTGGGTTCCTGAGGAGCCAGAGCCTTCTGCAGGTGCAGAGACCAGGGAGCCCCAGGACTGAAGCTGTCCTTGGCCTTCAGACACACAGATGATGTCGAGGTGCCACACCTTCCACACAGTCCCGGCGGCCAATCCTGAAAGGGAGACTTGGGGACTGACTCTCCAAGAGCTGGCTCCTCAACATCACCTCCTCTAAGGCACACGGTCGGGATTCCCTTCCTCACAGGCTTGGGTCCTTAGGTGCGGAGGCCCGCGACTAGTCTCTTGCTGGAAGGATGAGGCTCTGCACAGGAAAGGCTCCAGGGCCATCCAGGGATGAAAAAATGAGGCCTTGTTCCCAGTGCTATCCCTGCACCCCCATCCATGCTCACACCAGAGCTCACGACTGCCCCTAACTGGCTGCAGGGTGCAGGAGGGTCAGGGTGGCTGTGGTGCTGCAACCTGGCTGGCCACACCCTACGCCTGCATTTTGTGCAAAAGGATTTCTTAGAACCCTACTGGCCTGTGGGAGGGTTCTTCTGATGAGCTTAAAGTATAAATGGAAGCTGAACACTTCACTTTTATTTTTAAGATAAGACTGCTCTGGATATCCTCAAAGAGCCCACACCCTACCTGACTCGGGCAGAGGCTTTTTGTCCCCGACGTGGACGATGGTGCTGCTGTAGCTGCACTGGCTGGTGAGGGACACCACGCTCTCAGCCTTGCCTGGCAGCGTCAGTGAGCTCAGGCGGGCGCTGACTTCCCTGTGACTGCTCACCTTGGAGGGCGACACTGCCTCTGCAGGAGAGAGGGGAAGGAAATGCAGCGCTCAGCTACCAGGGCCTGTGTGGACTGCAGGCTGGCTGCACACAGCCCCCCGCAGAGCCCAGGCCTGGCGCCTGTCCTCAATGTCCCTCCACAGGAGAAAGCAGAAGAGGGAATTCTGAAGCAGGAGCTGCTCCATGCTTAGATCCAAGTCCTCTGGAGGGGTGCAGCAGCTGGTGGTTGTTGGGGGCCTGGGCCAGAGGCTCTGGCTTCTCAAACTGGCAGGAGGTGACATGATCTGGGCAGTAACCACAAGCAGTTTCCTCTACTCTGAGCAGGCCTGTCCAATCTCTTGTGCTTCATGAACACGCTCTCTCTGGCCCTGATAATGGCCATCAGCAGCACTGGCAGCTTCCTGCAACCTGAGCTTTTATCTGACTCATGGGGTGCTAACGCCCTTGGGCAGGGGCAATGGAGACCCACAGGGAGGAGGCCCACTCCAGGACAACCCCAGGTGTGGGAGCGCGGCTGGGGAGCACGGCTCAGGGATGACCCCAGCAGCCCTTATGTGGTCTTGTTCTCAAAGCCAAGCAACCCCAGACAGAACCACCATGACCTTGAATTTGCAAAAAAGGTTGCTGACTTCTGAGCTACATCAATCATTTTGCAAACAGCCTACAGCCTTACACTGTATCCATGAAGCCACTCCCAATAAATACTAGAGGAAAGATGGGGCCCTTAAGAGCTTCAAGCGACATCTGGTTCCACACGGAGGGGTCTGAATAGACTGGGTACCTCCTGGGTGCAGCCCAGGGCTGGCCGTGGCCTTTGGCGATGGGGTGTTTGCTGGGAACTCATACTTCCTCTTCAGGGTGGCTGCCTCACTGCAGCTCTCCAGGTACCTGCGTGGAGGGCCAGAGGGCTCCAGGTCACAGACAGCGTGGTGACCAGGAAGTGGGGGTGGAGAAGGTCGGGAGGGTCCATGTACCTGATGACACTGTCCAGGCAGCTGATCTGCTGGTAGGAGCAGGTGGGCTGGTCCTTGCAGGCCAGCTCCTCAGGGAATCTGGCCCTGGGCAGGCTGGCCCCCAAGCTGTCCTTCTCCACGGCAGGAAGAGCTTTCGCCTGAGCTGGGGAACTACTTTTCATTTCTGAAAAATTGACAAAATTGTTCTTTCATCTGATACTTTCCCTCCTAAAGACACATTGCATTTATAAAGCACTTAAATTCCACCCAAAGATAGGGCCAGGGATTCCACGTGTCTCAGATATGGAAACCCAGTGACGGCTTGATGTCCAGCAGCTGGAGGGTGCGAGTCCACAGAGTGTCACAGAGAGCACTTGGAGGGTGCTGCTGCTCGGGTAAGGGCTTGCCTCTCCCTGGGATTCAGGCACTGGGCCTGGGCTGCCCCCAGGGCCCAGCAGTGCGACAGGCAGTCCTGGCTTGAAGTCCTAGACCCCAGCTGCCTCTTGCTCCTCCTGAGTAGGCCAGTGTTTTCAAATGGGATCCACCTTAATGGCCTCCTGCATACGTGCTGGGACTCTATTCTGTCCTCACCACAGACACATCTGTCCCCTCGGAGCCCTCGTGCAGAGCCACGTCCCATCACGGCCTTTCCCACCAGACAGGTCTGGTTCTGAGAGCTGTGGCAGCGGGGTGTGTAAGTCCCAGTTGATGAGCCACACCACCTCTACAGGCCTGCAGGGCCACAGGTATTGCTGAGACACTAGCATCTGCACCTGGAGACAAAGGTGGCCTGGACAGCCCTTGCTCTCCACTGGAGATGGCCAGTCACACTAAGAGCCCAGGAGGAGCCAGCAGCCCTCTCGCCAGAGCACAGTGCTGCTGCAGAAACGGTGTTGTGTTTTGTTTTTACCTGTAACAGATTCTTTCTTTTGTCCTCCAGATTCATGAGAAAAATGACTTCTGGTTTTGGTCTTGTTACCATTTTTACAAATTTCCTTCAAGAAAAACAAAATGGACACGTTATTCATTCTAGGAGACCCCCCTGCCCGTGCCCACAGAGAGATCAGCTAAGACGGTCCCAGCAACAGAGGAGGGCTCTGCACATTCCGAATGCGAAGTCTGAGGTGCAGAGCTGGCTGGCCTTCTGTGCCAGTCCTGGGGAGGTGCGGAGTGAAGGGGCTGCCCTGGGTGCCCTCCCACCCTCCAGCCAGGCCCTCCCACCCTCCAGCCAGGCCCACTGCTGCCTGCTGTGCTGCTTCAACCAAGTCCCTTCCAGAGCCTGAGCGGGGCTCAGCTGCTGCCGCTCAAGGCTGTTCTCCAACACACTGACTTCCCCGTGCGTGGTCTGCTGCGCGCCCTCAGAGAGAACAGAGAGGGACGTACGGATCTCCTCTGGCGCGATTCCTCATGGCCGTTGCTGTCGCTGGAGGAGGTCTGGCTCATGAGAGGTTCATGGGACCCATTGCTGCCCAGGCTCCCATAGCCGCTGGAGCCGCTGTGGGGAACAGGCTGGGGGACAGCAAACAGCACTTTGGACACAGTAGAAGGGTACACCGGAGGCTGTGGCTGGCCGAGATCTCCTGGTGCATGTGGTTCCCCCAACACAGTTTCACAGAGATGGCAGCCTCACCAAGGCCCCATGGGAAGGAGGAGGAGGTGCTGGGCTTGAACCCTGGGGTCAAGTTCCAGAGCTGGTCTCCTGGCCCCCACCTGTAGTTTCCATCTCCACGTCACCAAGGAGAAACACCAGAAAGGATCTGCTCAACCTGTTCATTGACAGTCCTATCAAAGGTTTTTCTGTTTTGTTTTTCTCCCTAGTACCAGGGATTGAACTCAGGGCCCCACACACTGAGCCACATTATGAACCCCTTTTGTTTTTTTATTTTGAGACACAGTCTCACTAAACTACCCAGGCTGGCCTTAGACTTGGGGTCCTCTAGCCTCACCCTCCCAAGTAGCTAAGCTTAGAGGCTTGGGGAACCATGTCTGGCCTATTAAGAAGCTTTTTTTTTTTTTTTTTTTTTTTTAAGAAAGACATAGGGACAGAGAGAGAGAGAGAGAGAGAGAATCAATTTTATTTAGTTTTTCATGGACTTTCGTTGCTTAGACACTTCACTGTGTACGTGGTGCTGAGGTTTGAACCCGTGTACTCACACATGCAAGGCAAGTACTGTAACTGGTGAGCCACCGTTCCAGCCCCCTCTCAAGAAGTTTTAAAAGTAAAAATTAATGAAATTGCAGTTAAACTCTGTGACCTATACCTGAATCAGAAGCATTCTCAGTGATAGGGTTAACTGTGATTACACTGATTTTTCTGGAGAGTGATGTCCCTAAGACACCCAGTGCCAGTGCCCAGCACTTTGGGCTGAAACAAGCCCTATACTATGTGAGATCAGGTGTGGACCAGCTGTTCACTTAAGCTCCTGGCTTGTACACTGGTACACATTCAAGGCCAGGAAAAGTCAAGGATTTGGGGGGCATCTTGGTCCAGCACAGAGCACGTCCAAACTGACCCCTTGGGGACATTCAGAAAATGACAGATGGAGCCATTTGAGTACATGTGCTGGTACCAGGGCAGGGAAGCTGGGATGCATGCTGGGGGGCATGGAGGCCTGCGTTGGGAGGACCCTTGGTACACACCCACCTGCAGCAGCAGCCTGTGGATCTGCTCCGTGAGCTCCTGAGTGCTGGGCTGCAGGGCCTTCTCCTCTGCACATGTGGGTGCTGTGAACACATCCTCATTCAAAGGGCCCCTACATGGTTTTAATTCATTTTTAGGCAGGCCCACTTGAAGGCCTCTCAGACCATACATACACAACACCTATGCTCAGCTTGGACTCTGTGGACCCCCAACTTCCCTCAGCCTGCTCCCCACTCTGCCTGAATGAGGTCCCTCCCACCTGGGCCAAGTCACCCCTTCCATGGCCTGGGCTCCCCCACAGGTTAGTGGCAAGAGGTGGCTTTGGCCCTGCCTATACCACCTGCTGGTGGGAAGTGAGGGCAGGCTGGGGTCCCCCGACCCGTGTGCCAGCCCTGGGGCACTCACACCCTGACTCTGTGCCTCCCGATGATGAAGGAAATCTTCCTGCTCCATGGGTTGATGCAGCTGGACCAGCTGGTGTCCAGGGTGACGTACTCCCCGCTCCGGGCGCGGAAGCGCATGGGAGAATAGTCAAAAGGCTGCCCACCGGACTGCAGGACTAGGGGAGGGATGGCAGCACTCAGGGTAGGAGGCCTTGCAGATGTGCCCGGCCTGCATCACAGGCAAACTGGAGGGATGTGAACATTTTAAAGCCACCACAGTTGCTTCAAACTGCAACCAGGAGGATTCCTGCAGAGTTGCTGCATCTCTTAACAGTGTCACCCATGTCTGTGAGGGCTGGGTTTGGTGGGGATACACCTTCCACTTCCCTAAACTGGTCTTCTCCCACTCCCTTCTGCCATTGAAGTCAACAGTGAAAATATGACGTCAGGGACTCAGGCTTCAGGCAAGGGATGCTTGACCCCACAAGCACTTCCCTCTCGATTCCACCCAGGGCTGAGGCTAGGGTTTGGGCAGGAGGCAGTGCACCCACCGCTGCGTGGCACCCTTAGCAGATCTGACCCATCTAAGCTGCACTGGCCACAGGCAGAGCCCTACTGTGCACCGGCTTCTGCTGCTCTCTGAACGACTCGCAGTGAAACAGAACCTACTCTTTCTGTGGATGGCGAGCATCAAGGGCCTGTCGCTGGGATGAAGCTGCAGGAGCACCGGTGTCTCGATCAGGTCCTGAGGTAGGTGGCCCAGGAGGGGGACCGCCCTGCAAGGCAAAGACACGTGCAGTCAGCGGCTTGCCTGGGAGCACTGCTGCCAGTTGTGAATCAGGCCTCCCGAGCTGGTCCACTCATGGGGTAGTGGGCAGACTCCCAAATCTCCGAAGACTTGAGGTCTGGGAGCAGGTCCAGCAGCACCGGCTGGCCTTCCAGGTCTGCAGCAGGAGAGGGTTCCAGCGCGGTGGCTTTGTGTCGGCTCCTGAAACAGCGATGGCGCTGCTTTTGCTTGCTTTTGTCGTGCCATTTATCAGCGGGGCAGAGGTGTCCTGGTGTGGATTTGTTTAATGAGTCTTGCCCAGAAGCCCCTTCCTGTGCGCACCTTTTCCAGCTCAGGACGCTTCCCTCACTGGCTTCCCTGGTTGCCAATCTAGTCATTTACTGTGGCTCCTCCGGCAGCTGCAGAGACTAGCTGGGGGACACGCTGTCTTCTCTGGAGTGGTCACTGTGCTTTCTGATGCACGTTCCTTCTAGCTGACCCTTTCATCTCAGGGGACAGAACCACTGCAACCGCTGCTTCTGTTTGCATTCTCAACCTCATAGGCTCAGCCAGTGCCTCTGAATCCAAGCTGCATCTCGGCCTCTTTGGTGCTCCCACCACACATCTCCTCCATTTTCTCCAATCCTCCCTTCTCCCTCTGGTCTCGAGAGTAACGGCCCCAGCACAGGGCTCTCTCGTGGGCCTGGTCTCATTCCTCGGCTCTCATTCTCCAGGCCTAGTAGTTTTCTCTGGACAGGATGTTCAGAATGTTACTGGTATCCTCCTGGTCAAAGCCTGGCCAGAGGAGCAGCAACAGGAGGAAGAGCAGAGGGGTGACAGTGGGGGAGGAGGACGGTGACGAGCGAGGAGGGTGGGTAGGAGCACTAGTCCTGACCTGGCCACCTGCAGGGCTCCACCAGGGAACTCTGCAGACTATGCCACAATGCCATGTGCACCTGCCTGGTACTCACTGCAAAGGACTGAGTGTGACACCTGGACGGAGCTGCAGACAGTTCTTCCGCCACTGGAGGAATAAATAGCTCCTGGGCTTGCTTCACCAATGCAGGGCCCAGGCCCTCCCCTCTGAGATCCTGCTTCGCCAGGGCAAGGTGTGCCCAGGGACCTATGTCAGTCATTCTTTCTTTCTTTTGTGATGCTGGGAACTGAAATCAGGGCCAGGCAAGCACTCTCCCATTGAGCCATGTGCCTAGACCAGGAGCCTGCATTTAGGGACTGTCTCTTGGGTGGTGTCGTCACAGGTAGTCTGTAGAACATATCTGAGCAGTCTGGGGCCGGAAATAAGCCCTGCAGCCCACAGGGCAGAGCTTTCCAGAGGAGCAGCACCTTGCGCTCAGGCCAGGTGAAGGCAGCGGGGAGGGCCTGATCCTACATGGCATCCAGAGAGTGACCTGGTCACTGGTTTCAGGAAGCCTGTCCATGCCCGAGGTGTCTTCTGAGGACATACTCCTCCCAAGCACTGCCAGCAGGGATCATAGGTCTGCTTTCATGCATCTGGGAAGAACGAGCTGTGAGAAGGCCCACACAGCAGGACGGAGCCCACCCAAACCCAACAAGGGCCATTCGCACAGCCACAGCACCCCGGGTGGGAGACCAGGGAGAAGGGCCCAAGTGGGGCTTCAAACAGAAGCATGGAGGGGACCATGGCCATCATAAAGGGCCCCAGGACACAGGCTCAACAAGAGGTTCCTGTCAAGATCCTGCCAATGGTACTCCAGCTTTAGTACTGGTGCTGGCCCAGGCACCCGCCCCACTTGTAACATCAAAATGTACAGGCAAAATGTACAGGCAAAATGTACCAGGCAAAATGAGTGTAGATGGGCTCAGAATACTGAACGGCTCTCCAAAAGCCCCATTTAGGCCATCCACACCTCATTACAGCAAAATGATTTCACTGCCTGCACAGTGTTGGTTGCTTACTGATGGACCTGGTCTGAGCAGCGTGTCATCAGGCAATTCCACCATGTACGAGCAGCTGGGGTCCACTTACACGAACACAGCTGCTCGACTGAGTCAGGAGGTGCAGTGAACAGCAGAGGTGCTTGTATTAAAGTCTGTTTATATCGAGGAGTATATTCTAAAATAACAGCAGCAGTACAGCACCATACACACAGAAGCCAGGAACAGCCATGTACCATGCAAACTGTCACGCAGGGTGTCTCAGCGCTATACATATTTTCTTAATTTTTGGTGTTGTGGATTGAACCCCAGGATGCTTTACCCCTGACTACATCCCCAGCTCCCTGCCCCTCCTTTTTATTTTGGGACAGGGTCTTGGAGTTGCTTAGGGCCTCGCTAAATTGCCTGAGGCTGGCTTTGAACCTGTGACCAACCCTCCTGCCTCAGCCTCCCATGCCACTGGGATTACAGGCATGTGCCACCACACCTGGCTGTGCTATCCCTTTATAGGGCAGGCAGCACACAGTAGGTCTGCTTACGCCAGCATCACCTCAACTTGTTGACAGCATGTTGCAGTGCTACACGAGGCTATGATCTCACTAAACAACAGGAATTTCTCAGCTCCATTATAATCCTATTGTACCTCTATGGCATGTCACTGACCAAAATGTCATTGTATGGCACACATATGGTTAAGCATTTTTTGTCGATTACCATGTAGGTACAGCCAACATGCCACCTTGGTTTTATCTAAATAGTTTTAACATCAAAAACATGAAAGCTCACTGACATTAATGAAGATGACGAGGAAACACTGAAGGGAACCTGATGGCGTAGGCATGGAACACTGATTCCAACAGGGCAACAGCGAGAGGCGCAGGGGAGCAGGGACCACGCGAATGCACTCACCTCTCATCCACATCCTGGAACAGGCAATTGGGTGTATGTGTGGTTGTGAAGATCCTCTTCTCAGGAGGAATTCTGGGGGCTGAAAGAAGAGAACTGTGCATAAACTTCTAAGAATTATATTACAAGTACTGAAAACACAGTATAGATTCAGAGTGATGGCACATACAGAAAAACTACAGCGCAGAGCAGGGCAGGCTCTTGGCTCATGACCACAGCCAGCCTGTCCTGCTCTCCAGAGCCAGCCTTGGCCTGCTAACTGGGAGCTGCCCAGTGACAGAGTAGTGGGGACCATGCAGAGGCTTCTAGCAGAGTCCTGCTGTAGGCTGTTGTCGTGCTTTCGAGACAGCCGTGTACCATGTGTATCTTAACAAACTGTTAACAAAAATAAGTTTCACATTTGGATTAAAAATCCTCAGCAAACTGCCAGTGTGCTGGAGAGCTTCACAGTTTCTAAGCAGGGGCAGAGGCAACAGAGTATTTGCATCAAGGATGTCACACAGCCAAAGTGTCCCTCAGCTGCCAAATCCCAAAGTTTTTCATTCCTGAAGGAGACCGATAACTAAATCCTTGTTGTATGTTTGGAAGGGCATGGTCTACAAGGACACAACAGGCGTGTTGAAGAAGGTCACATACTTTTCCTTCTTATTTTTGATGTGCTGGGAATTGAACTCAGAACTTCGCAGCTTTGCAAGAGCCACCATTAGGCGTGTCTGGTGGTGTCGACCTTTGACCCCAGCTACTTGGGAAGTTGAGACAGGAGGACTGCAAGTTTGAGGCCAGCCTCAGCAACTTGGTGAGATCCTGCCTCAAATAAAAATAAAAAGGACTGGGTCTGAAGCTCAGAGGTAGAGCGCCCGTGGGCTGAACCACTGGTATTGGTGGGGGAGGCATCCTGAATCATTGAGAGAAGACTAAGACACAGGGACTAAACTGGACTCCTGAGGTTTCCTTACAGAGGGCGCCTGCTCTTAGGGAATCTGGAAGCCTGTGATTCCCAGAGTTGCTGCAGTGAGAACCTACAGGGACTACAGTGTCACAAAGCAGTTGCTGAAGAGGGACCACAAGAAGGTGCTGTCTTGGATCCCAGGCTTTAAGGGAAGAATGGGGACCCTGCCTTGGGGCGGGGTGGCCTTGGATGCCAGCTACAGGTGACACAGCCAGCAGGATGCCTGGACTGCCACAGGCTGAGCGCAGGGAGAGGCCAGCACAGGAGGGGCAGGACAGAGGCTGGGCAGAGCAAGCTGCGACCACGCTCGTCAAGGAAGCTGGCTTGTCACGGAAGCTGGAGCAGGTTGGCAGGAAGGGAATGCAGGTGGAAGCTGCCATGGGTCAAGGTGGGAGGGGACACCTGGCACTGCATTTCTTGAGGCTGAGGAGTCCGGGGGACCATGTTGTCAGGGCCTTTCAGAGGAGCCCATGAGGCCAGGACAGGCGGGGACAAGGACGCCAGGGATGTGGGCCCAGGCCTGTCAGGGCTGGTCTCATTTTGTGGACAAAGGGCAAAGCAGCTGTGGAAGGGAGTGGGGGACACAGCAAGGACCTAGCCATGGGTGAGAGATGTCAGACGGACGCCTTCTACTAGGTAGGGAGGGCCAGGTGACAGATGGGGTGCACTGAGTCTTGGGAAGACGGAGACTCTGCCTAGGCTTGCTGGAGATGCAAGGCAGCCGAACAAGTTGGGAGTCCATTTTAGAGACCAGTGTTGGAGCCATGGTGTGCCCAAGAGGCCTGCACACATCTGCCCTGGCCTGGGTGGCTGTACCTTCGTAGCCCGAGTGCACCCTCTCTGCCAGGAGCAAGCAGCAGAGCTGGCTCTCTGCCCCTAGCTGCTCCTCCACTGCAGCCAGGTAGGGTGTCATGCGGAACGGCTGGTAGCGCATCTCATCCTCCTGGATCTTCCCGACTCTGCGGAGGAGAGCAGCATGAAGCCTTGGAGTCCCGTGTGCCCTCAGCCCCCATCACTATAACAGGTCTCAGGGCTTCTTTCCTTTCTCTACCAGACACCCAGCAACTCGAGCCAAGCTGCCAGGCTGTGATGCCAGCCCCTCTCGTGGGGATCTGGAGCACGCTGGAGGCAGCAGGCTCTTGGGCCTGCCAGAGTTGCTGGCCTGCACCTGCTCTTGGGCCCTCTCCCTTGCGGCTGTCAGGCTGCAGGCTCAGAATCCACACCCTGATCGGTAAGAGATCTTCCAGTCCTTTTACTGGACAATCTGCATTTAGTTCAGACCAAAGTGGGGTCCTGAGCCCCAACTCGAACCCTCCCAGGCACCAGGGTCTGGCCAGGTTACTCCTGATCCTGCTTCGTGTGCCATCAGTCACCATGTTTTGGTCCAAGAACCTACTGAGAACACTATGGGATGCCAATTAGAAAGATGCAGTGAGAACCAAAGGCTGCATGTGCTGGGGCCCCAGGGACCCTAGAGCAGGCTTTCTGGGTGACAGGGAGCTGGGGCAGCTCCCTCTGGGTGATGCTGTCTATGAGGAACGATGGACTTGCCCACTGCTGGCCATGCTCCCAGCACCTGGCACCTGTTTAAGATGCCACTTATTAAAGTGCTTCACATGGAATTCTCAGGAACACACTTGCTGGGTCTGCTGGTGCCGACCTCCACCCTGGACATGTGCCCCTTAATCCTTCAGGAGGTAGAATGTTTACACCACACTTGAGGTTAGGAAAAGTAGGCTTACCCCATGCGGCAGAAGAAAGATTTCTCCCCCATGCACTCTTGAGTAAAAGAATCTGAAAGAAAAAAGCCTCAAAATTATTCATCTGATGAAACCAAGCAGACAGCACACTTGGCTTCTCAAAGACTGACGGGGCGCCACAGGAGAGAGCTGAGGGACGAAATGTACCAAGTGGGGCCTCCAGCGTGGAAGGCTTTATGTAAAGAGCACAGCACCACCCAGCTCTGGATGACAGACCCCCGGCTGACGGCACACACCATTTACAGATAAGGCCCTGAGCACCACAAAGCTACACGTGTGGAGGACACTTGATTCTAACGGAACAACCC
The DNA here is from genome assembly GCA_004027875.1 of Aplodontia rufa. NCBI lineage: Eukaryota > Metazoa > Chordata > Mammalia > Rodentia > Aplodontiidae > Aplodontia > Aplodontia rufa. Next base: position 102,763 of record PVKS010002119.1, read on the forward strand.
AGGACATTTGAAGGTGTACATCAGCACTTTGTAAAGCACCGCCTTGCTTTAAGCTTTAGCGCACCTAGAGAACACATGAGATCGATTGTGTGACCTCATCAGCAACGAGGGCTAGGCATTTCCACAATGGCTTATACGAATCTTTCATAAGAGGAATCCTAGACTTCTGTCTTTCACATTAGGTTTTCTCTATGTAGAAGAAATGAGGAAAGTAGGCAATTACAGGTTATGGAAGTACTGCCACCCTGGAAAGGCCTCTGGGAATATACCCGCTTTTCTCTGATTCAGCCTGCAATTCGGCTGCCCTGCCCTGAGGCGGCAGTGCTGGTCCACAAACGCGGTGGTCTCCCTCCTGCCCCTACCCAACCCCGCCTGGTCCTCCCTGCTTGCTGCACACTGGTGGCAATGGAACCGCTGTCAGGCTGGAATCTGGAGAATTTGTCACTGCGCTACATCTGAAGTGTCAAGTCCAAAGCATCTCGCAGACAAAACAGCACATCTGCCTGAGGCTGCCAGCCATCGAGCTGGAGGGGAGCATGGTGTGTCCCTTCCTGGCCCTCCTGCTGCAGGTGGAGATCCCAGGGACTGAGAAAGCCCACCGGTTCTAGGGCCAAGGTGGTGAGGATAAGGGCTGAGGGGCCTCTGAGAGGAGATTGCTGACCCTCCAGCACAGAGCAGATGGCAGAAGGTCTGAACCAAGGCCAGAGCTGACGCTTGGTTGGTCCTGACTGAGAACTTGGGCAACTCCCAGCCCTGACCACTTTCTGGAGTCTCTCCTAGCTCCCCAGGAGTTCCTGGACTTCAGTCCAACTTCAGCTCCGGGCCAGCAGAGCCCATCGGGGCTGTGATTGTTAGGTACAGACCAAGAAGCCAAGGGACACATGCTTCAAAAGGGGACTTTTTCTGGCTGCCCTGATCAGTAAACTTGGGACAGGTGGCAAGGAAGGCCAACCCTGCCAGGACCCCCTGTTCCACCAGCCCCTCCCATGCACCTCCTCTGTGCAATGGAACACAGGTCACATGAGCATGGTGAAGCCCTTCCAGGCTCAAGTCTTCCCTTTCCAGTTGGAAAAGCAAGACAGACGCGAAAAGTTTAATGGCAAGAGAGAACCCTGTAGCCAAAAGGGCAGGAAAGAGGGGCTGGCAAGTGGTGGTGGTCAGCACAGAGACTCAGCCTCACCTCTGAAGTGTCACCTCAACTTAGATGGTGTCTCAGGCCACCCTCAGTTACTTAATAAACACCTGATGCTGGGGGATTTATAAAGAATAGAGGTTTATTCTGGCTCACGGTTCTCAGGATACAAAGTCCAAGAGTACAGAGCCAGTGTGTGATGAGGGTTTTGTGCTGCATCACGGTGCAAACATGGGAGGGCAAGTTCGCACGCGTGGAGGAGATGGGACTCGACCGGCAGCTTGGAGTCACAGTTGCTGGCTCTGGCGGAGGCTAATCAGTCCAAAGAGTAGCTCACACCTGCAGGCTGGTAATCCTTCTTAATGACTTGGTCACTCTCCAAGGCCCTCCTCCCAAGACCACTGCCACAATCCAACTTCAGCATCAGGTTCGGGGGGACAGCCTGCATTCAAATCAGGGCTCGCCCCTCCTGCCAAAATGTAAGTCCTTCTCAGATGCCAATGACCACTGTTCTATCCCATTGTCCCTCTACGTAGCTTGTTCCAGCACCAAGTGAAGAGTCTGAAGCACAGCCGTCTACATCCGAAACAGAATGGCAGGGCAGGCCCGGCGGGGTGGGTGGGGTGCAGGGACACGCCCGCTGCAGAGGGAGAGACAGGCTCCACGTGGTCTAAGGGCCAAGCGGGCCTCCACCACCCTCTGGAGCTGCAGGCTCATCTTTTGCTCCACATGCCCCACGGCTCTGCTGGTGCAAGCCGCACTCCAGCTCTTGAGCTGGGGTTGCACACTGGTGCGGAAGCTTTCCCAGGCAGTGCTGCACGCTGCTGGTGGCTCTACCGTCCTTGGTTCCTGAGGGTGGCGGCTCCACTGAGGGCTCCACAGGCAGTCTAGGTGCAACTGTACCCTGTGGCGGGTTTCTGCCTGGGCCTGAAGGCTTTCTGTGGCATCCTCTGAAATCCATGGAAGCCGCACCTCCACGGCTCTGCTGCACTTCCGCACGCCTGCAGTCAAAGCCCAGAGGTGTAGCAGGAGTACACCTGGGGGAGGAAGGCCCGGTGGCCCTGTGCAGGGGACTTTCCTGCCCTTGAGGCTCTAACACCGAGCCTGTGATGGAGACCTCCAGATGTCTAGAGTGCCTTTGGGACTTCTTCCCATGGTCCTGATGAGCATCTCCTGGCTCTCTCCAGGCGTTTGAGGACTGTAGCTGTCCCTTTTTATGTGATCAGGCTGAGAGTCTTCTGCTCTGCTTCCCTTTAAAGCACAGCCTGTCTTCCTACAATCCCGGTCTTTCTTGTGCCACGTGCAGCTGGAGGTGACACATGGCTGCCTGAGTGCTTGCCGCTTAGGTGCTTTTTCTGCCGGGGATCCAGTCTTCCACCAGCCCTAGGCATGACCAGAGTTCCACCAAGTTCCTTGCTACTTAACTGCTTTCTAGTTCCAGCAAGGCGCCACCACAACAGCCACGCACATTTGTCAGCATTCTGGCCATGACCACGTAAGCGCAATCTCTCTGGTTTTGTCTTTTGGGCCCATGCAGAACTGCCCTTAACTCAGGCTTTTCCAGATTTCACTCCAAAACTGGTCCAGTCACTGCCTGCTACCCAATTCCAAAGCCACTTCCCCGTTTTCAAGAATTGTTACACAAAAACCCCACTTTCTGGGGGTTATAGCATTTTCTGTGCTGTAACAAAATACTTGAGACTGAGTGATTTATACAGAATACAGGTTTATTTTGGCTTACGGTTCTAGGGTCAGGAAAGTCCAAGTGCGCAGAGCCAGAGTCTGCTCAGCTGCTTCAAACAACGCCAGCAAGTGAGGGGCAAGCAGGCGTGCATGGAAAAGACAGAACAGAGGACAGCCTTGCTTAGTAACGCCCACCCTGCAGTCCTGACCGCCCCAGATGGCAAGAACTGGCTCCCCTGGGGAAAGGCCCAATTCCTCTTAATGACCTGTTCACCTCTTAAAGGCCCCACCTCAGTACTGCCACGATGACAACCTTCATGTAGTTTCAGGAGACAAATCATATTCAAACCACATCAGGTGGGGAGAGGAGGGGCGGGAGGAAGGCTGTATCGGCAGCAGGCCAGCAAAGCCCACAGGCGGCCAGGCCCAAAACTGGCTCCAGAGATGGAAAGAGAGGCACGGCTGCAGGGGCAGGGAGTGTGGGCAGGGGCAAGAAGCCTGGGTGTGAGGCACTCAGACAGTGGGCATGCTCACAGGCCAGGCTACAGACTGCACAGGTCTGCCTTGCCAAGAGAACTGCACGGCCTGCTCTCACAGAGCCGCCCCCAGCAAGGTGAAGGGCCCGAGGAAGTCACTTAGCACACGTCACATCTGCCTATCATGGCTGCCTCGCAGACACGTCCCCCACACTCTGCGTCACATCAAGCTTCCAGCTCCAGGGAAAGCTTTGTTTCTAAAAGGCCGACCATTTTTGGCAATCTCCAGAATCGATAAGAAGGCTTCTTGTCTCTCTAAATCTCTGCCTTCCACCTTCAACAGAGCAGGGGCTGGCAGCCCTCCAGGGGGCTCCATGGGTAGTTTCCAGGTCAGGTGAGGGGAGAGCTGGCACTGTCCCCTCCCTGGGAGGACACAAGCAGCACCTAAGGCCTCACCTACTCCAGCGCACATGTTCCAGGGCGGGAGCTTGCATGCGGTGGTGAAGCTGTGGAACACACTGACATCCTGGGGTGCCAGGAACTCGACAAACTTGGCGTCACCAAAGGCATCTCTCTTACAATGGAATATGGATGTGACTTGGTTAGAGATGTACAGGATCTTCCCACTGACCAGGGACACAGCCACAGCAAACATATCCTGAGAAGGGAAAAGATAACCCCAGTGGTCACACTCAGATGGGACCAGACGGCTGGTCAGGTGGGTGTCTGGGCCCTGAGCCCTGACCAGCACAGTTCTACTTCCCCTGTGCCCGCGCTGGGGTCACCATACCATCTGAAACAATGCTAATGCTCTACAGAAGAAACCGCAGGTGCCTGACACACTGGCGGGCGCCACACCTTCTGTTGGCTTGGTCACTAAGCTCTTGGAGCCTCGCTGGGGTCATCTGGGAGGTGAAAAGGCAGACCTCCCCCTGCTCACCTGGCCTGTCTTCCTGGGCTCTGAGATAGGCTCCCTGGGTTACACTGGAGGAAGATGGCAAGGGTCAGGAAGCCTGTGCTGGGGCCAGCTCACCAGAGTCCAGCCTGTGCCGGGTTTCTGCTGGCCCTTCTGTTCAGTTCCATGGACAGAACTTGGGGTGTGGTAGGGGTACCTCCACCCCCCAACATCCAGGCCCACCACCTCTACAGGACACTTAGAAAAGCATGGGCTTTGGAATCTCTGATCCTAGCTCCCATCCCAACCTCTAAGCCTGGACAAGTGGACAGTTACCAAGTCCCTCTCCACATGCTGAGAACATGAAAACCTGTACCCCCTGCCTGGTCACAGCCCAGTCAAGAGCTGTAGGATGGACGGCCAGGGATGAGATAGAGGCACAGATGAGGAGGAAGTCTGGAGCAGGGTGTCCTGCAGAACCACTGGCCCTGCCCTCCCCCTGTATAGTGGGCTCCTTCTGGAAACTCCAGATGCTCTGCTGTGACCCCACCATGGCAGGGTCAGCCAGTGTGCCTGATGCAGGACTCACCGCGTTCTTCAGGATGTACTCAGAAGTGACGCCCTCCACCTGCTGCACCGTGTAGGAGGGCACATCTGCGCCACAGGGCTGGCTGTTGCTGGCCATGAGCAGCTGGAAATACTCCTCATTTGCTGCAAGAGAAACAAGGCTCAAGCTCGGTGGTGAAGCCCAGCGTGAGCACCATGGCTGACGTGTGAGGTGGGCCTGTCCCTGCACGCGGAACTCACACAGGCAGAGCCGGGAGCTCCCTGAAACATCATGCTTCACTTACAGAATTCTAGAAAACCATTTTACTTTCAGAGGAAGCGGTAGAGGTTCATTTCAGGAAAGCAGACACACATTCAAGGGAGAAGGTGGGCTATCTCCAGAGGCAGGCAGAGGCAGCCCACAGAGTCCTTTTTCTAGAGGGCCCTTAAATCACGATGCAACATGGATGTTTCTTCATGCGACAGTGGTAGCAGCCCCTGCATCTGACCCCTGTGTGGTCCACAGACACTCTACCCAGGCAGAATTACCTGCTTAGAAAAGTAGCAGGTGAACAAATGGCTGGGGATATGGCTCAGTGGTGGATGCCCCTGGGTTCACCCCCAGTACTGGGGAAAAGCAGGTAGGTACTGCAAGTGGCCCCTCAGTCCGAGCCCACCTCATCATGGGCTCATCCTGCACACAGGGCTTGTCACTGAGCACCACTGCTCACAGGCTGCAGCAGCTCTGGCCGCAGAGGGCTACGTCCTGGGGGCTGACCTGGGATCCTGATGAGCTACGCTTCCTGCTGTGCCATGTGACCTTTGGACACATGTCTGTGTCTTATCTCCCTCTAACTTCTCCACCTTCAGAAATGGGTAGATTTCTGAGTATGCGCTCAAACCAAGATCTGAACTGCTGCCAAGCACAGGCAATTTCTCCATCTGGCAGGGCTTCCAAGTCCCTAAGCTACTGCAGATGCCAGAAGGACACACCCTAGCCCGCTTGTTAGCTTGCGAGCAGAGCAGCTGGGCAAGTGCTCTTCCTCCAGCTGCTCCCTGGGGGACAGGAGCCCTTCCTCAGGCAGGCAGCCCCAGAGCTGCACCCTCCACGGTGGGCCAGGCCTTGGAGCACCAGGTTCCCACACACCAACTGCCCTGTACTGAGCAGCAGTGCCTCTCTGTTGTGATCACGAAGGGGATGGCAGGCTTCAGGAGTGACCCAGGGCTGAAGAGCACGTCCCAAAGCATGAGCCCAAGTGGTGCAGCAGAGGGACCTCCCACACCTGGCTGCAGGGCCAGAGGTACACAGCCAAGATGGCTGGCCACCATATCATGGGCAACTAGCCAGGCCCCACATGTGGCTGTGCCCAAGACAGCGAGGATGCTGCGGGTGGAAGCTGCTATCTCACCCGTGCTGCAGCTTTCAGCTCCACTTCGATGCGTGTTTTACCTTGCAGGATCCACGGGCAGGATCAGCAAGGTGACAGTTACCCAAGGCAGAATGAAGGGTCGCAGACACACCAGCAGAAGGTGCTGCCCCTGCCCTCCCTCTGCCTGCTCATCACGTGCACCAACACAGCTGAGAAATTCCTCAGTGCTCGGGGCTGGTGGGGACTCACGCACCCAGGGCTGTGAGCCTACAGTGCACACGTGCACACTTCCCTGGATTCCTGGGCTTCTCTCCCAGTACTGCAGGAAACTCAACTCTGGAAACACAGTCTTTTCCCTCAGTGCATTAGTCCTCTCGGCCTCCCTGACCAACGTCTACAGCTGAGCCATCCGGGGATGACCCAGCCAGGGGTCTCAGGCCTCGACTCCAGGGACAAGCTGCTGGCCATCAGGCTCGGGGGCCCATCAGCAGGTACCCAGAACCTTCCACGGCACAGCATTTCTGCCTGTCCTGGCGACAAGGCACCTGCAGCAACCTGAGACCAAGGAGATGAGGTCCCTGCCTGGTGGAATGCCCAGCGTAGGAGCAAGTGCAGGAGCACTGAGCTCCACGGGAGGAGCTTGGTGTTTTACAGGCCGGAGAAGCAGCTGAGTGATGTGCCTCAGGGCCGGCACTGTGTTAACAAGAGCCTCCTGCCCGGCACATCTGAAGAGCTCTGCTCCTGTTCTCACAGAGAAGTCTAAGTTTTATTCAGCACTGTCCAGCTTTCAAAGCTTTCACAGTGTTTCCCAACATAAAGTGCACACATGTGTAAACGGGAGCAGGATCTACACTTGGGCCTCATGACCACGTGAGGGTGGCGCGCAGTGGTGCTCTGCCCCACCTCCCTCCCTCCTGGTTGAAATGACACTGAGGCGGGAATTCACACTTTTAGGTAAGTAGGAAATGAACCACCTGAGCTCATGAATGAAGAAGCTCTAAGATCTGCGTCACCTTCCATGTTATATGTTAAAGGTGGGCAAGTCCCCAGCAAAATGCTGAGAGACGCTTTGCTTCGATTCCATTCTGACCCACGGCAGCTCCCAAGTAGCAGGTAACCATTTTCCTGGACTCAAGGTCAGTACCTGAAACATCGCTGCAGGAGCCTAGAAGACACTAGACTTTCTTGAGCACTATGACCCAGCCCACCCAGGTCACAGCAGCTGGATGTGGGACACAGATTTCCTACCTGGTTTTCCCCCTCTAAAAGTCCAGTACCACAAAAACTTCCAGTGAACTGAGGTTTGCAATGCAGTCTCATCAGAATTTTTTTTTTAAGAGAGGGAGAGAGTGATAGAAAGAGAAAATTAGTTTTATTTATTTTTCCAACTGGCCTTTGTTTCTCTGACACTTAGTTGTGTATGTAGCACTGGGGTTAGAACTTGGGTCCTTGTGCACGCCAGGCAAGTCAAACAACCGCTGAGCCACTGTTCCAGCCCCCTCATCAGATTTTTATGATTCTCCTTCTGCTGTTTCAGGAGTACCACGAAGTCCATGGGCCTGACCTACGGGTAGGTTTAAACCTCATTTCCTAGGTGTGAATGAGGTGTGAGGCACGAGCAGACCTACCTTTCACCTGCTTCACACTCCTTAGGGCGTACTTCAAGGTGGCCAGGGTGCTGGCCTTCCCCTTGGCCTGCTTGTCTGCAGGGAGGTGAACCTTCAGCTGTCTCAGTGTTTGTATCAGCTCTTGGTGCATGTCTGCTTTGGCAGAAGGCTCACTGCTGCTGACCAGGAGAGAGGTAGTTCAATGTTAGCTTCCCGCGAGTCCTTTTCTGAAGAAACGTGACCTGGGTAGCTCTGAAGGGCTCTGTGGCATGTTTAGTGCCGCGCCCCCCCCCGCCTTACTCTCTAAGGCTGCTCCGCCCTTGCTAGTCATGACAACCAAAGTGCTTGCAGACAGAGCCACGCATCCCTTGCTGGGAGACAGCTGTCCTGGTGAGTGCTTGGTTCCTCCCCCAGGCCTGAGATGGGGCCTCCCCAGAAAGGGCTGCTGGCCAAACCACAGTCAGGAGTAGACTGTGCCACTAAGCTGTACCCTCTTGCCTGTCCCTGAGCTAAAAGGACTACCTGGAGGGAACACAGATGGGAAGGTGGCTTCCTGGGATGTGAGCGTGAACTGGGAACTCAGCAGAGAGGAAAAGGGATTTGTGAGGAGGGCCTTCAAATGCAAGGACAGAGGTGAGAGGGAGACAAGACTTCTGGGTACTTGCTGATGGAACTGGACCCATTCAGGGCAGAGGGCAGAGAGAATGATGGAACCCAGTGCCTGAGGCAATGAGGGCGAGCTCGCATTCTCAGTACTAAGGGTGGGTTTCGTTCCAGAGGTGACCTGAAAACGTGTGTACGTGAAGATGAGATGGCACAGTGCCCTGCAGAGGGAGGAATGCTGCTGCTGAACCTGCCCAGCATGCAGGCGCGGCTTTCTTAGAGTAGAGGGGGAGCTCCATGTATAGCACACCTGGGGAAGCCATGGGGCCAGTGCGCGTCTGGACAGCGCACCTGAACAGCCAGGTGCACCCAATACAGACCTTCAGGCAGACCAGCAGGCTCAAGCAGAGCCTGGAGGGGCTGCCGCTTGCCCACCTGACCTCCAGCAGCGCCCTCAGGAGTCCCAGTGGACCTCACCTGCAGCCATAGGTGGATGGATTGCGCTCTGGCTGTGTCATCATGAGGGGAAAGGCACTAGGACTGTAAGAACAACAGGTGAAAACAAAACTCAGATGAGCTGCGCTCCACCCAGTTCCTCCACCTGGTTCTACCCACTTCCAGCCACAGAGAACTCCAGATTCTGAGGTTGGGCTGGGTGGTGGCTCAGTGGCAGACGGCCTAGGGCCTGGGTTTCCCTACCCAGGAGGAAAGGAGGGAAGGAGGGAGAGAAAGAAGGATAAAGGCTAGAATAGCAAGGTTAAGATAAAACTGGATCCCAGGGAGCTAAGTGCTGGGAGATGGAAACATAAGAGAGAGGGAGCTAGTGCCTTCCTTGCTGGTGTGCACAGATGAAGCTTCTGGCCCAGGACTCGAAAAACTGGGTGTCTCTGCTGGCATCGAGCATGCAAGATGTATCGATGACAGTGGTTCTCAATGCAAGGGTGGACCCTAGGGAGTTTTAGTTTCTCTGCATTAAAAGGATTTCTGGAAATGTTGGAAATCTTGGGAATCCTGATTTAAAGGACCAAAATCAATCCAAACACATGGAAAATGAGACACAGCAAGAAGGCAACCAGCCGGCCACGCCTGCAGCTGAACTCACCTCTGATGGCTGTGCGGCGGCTCCACCAGCATCCCCAGCTCCTTCCCACTGTCCTCGAAATCGCTGCCCTGTGAGTCCCGCCCCACGAAGCAATTTTCATTGGTTTCATTTCCACTTGAGCTGCTGCTCATGTCCACATCTTCCTGGAGCAAGGCCCTGGGCTGGGGTTCCATAGGCTCCTTGGTGGGGTTACTGGGGCTGGGGGGAAATTCCGCATATCCATTCATGTTGGGCTCCAAAATGAAGCTGGCAAGCAAGAGGGATGTTGCTGAGCATTAGAGAGAGCACATGGGGTGACCGCAGGTGCAGCAAGGTAAGCAGCCCATCCTGGTCTTTCTACACACTGTGCTGCAGCAGCAGCTCCAGGATCAGCCACACACCTGCCCCTTCATTTCCTCCTGTTTTCTGTGTGTCTGCCTGCTGTGAATCAGGGAGCCACGGCACTGGCACCCGTAGCCCCAACACTGAGGCGCCGGTGGCCTTGTGGGGAGGGGACGAGAACATCGACAGTCACCACCAGCAGGCAAGGCTCTGGGAAAGTCAGTTGCACCAGATGGGAGGCAGGGCCCTAGCACCTGCATTTGACAATCTCCAGAGCTGGGTTCAATGATCTTGGCCGACAGAGCATGGCACAAGCCACAGACCAGCTGAGAGTGGGGCCTTGGGAGAGGTGAGGCTGGCAGGGTAAACAGGGGCCAGGAGGCCAGGGCCCAACAGACCTGCCCTCCCAGCAGCAGGGATTCCTAGCACCACACAGCAGGGAGCTCCAGTGTGGGATGGTGGCCTGTGCAAGTGGGGGAGCAGGGTTTGCACCTCCCTGGATAGTCAGGAGGCACACAGGTGCCCTGGACACCAGAGTCATGGGACTGGGCCTGCATAAGCAGCCCTCCCCAAGCGGCACTGGACTGAAGCTTTACCTTAGATGCTTTGGGGCAGGTGGGTAGAGGGGCCGAAATCAGGGCCAGACCAGTTCCATAGTAATCCTGGTGACTGACCTAGGGGTGAGCAGGGACAGTGGATGCATGGGAATGAGGGACTGGTTAGTAGGCGGGCAGCCCTGAGCCCAAGGACAAGAGACTGTTAGATTTCCCTGGGAAAAACAAGAGATGACCTGGCGCTGGCACGGTGTTTCCAGCAGGACCAGGACGAGGCAGATACCCGCTCAGGCTGGAAGCCAGAGGAGGGTCTGAGGAAAGCCTAGCAGAGCAGATCACACTCAAGGAAAGAGTCTGACTGTGAAGGCCTGGGGGCTGGGGGAGAAGCTGTTATCACCCTGGCCTGGAGGGGCAACAGGAAGGAGCCAGGAGAATTGCCGACCATACACCCAGCTTCTCTTCTCCTGACTCCAATCCACCAGACCCAAGGGAAACCAGAGCAGGAAGGCACCCGCAGGCTCTGGCTTGGTGGCTGGGCAGCACCAAGGGGGAGGTCGCCTGAAGGCAGAATGTCCCACACAGCCTTCTTTGCTCAGGGAACAGGCCAGCAGAAATCTTACACATTGTCCCGATCCTACTGTGTGCAGGATACCATGCCAGGGATGAACTCAAGGGGTAGGGAACTTGCCCAGGGCCAAAAGACTGTCCTGACTCTGTGGAGAGACCCCTCCTTCCCACCAGGGTCACGCAGGCAGGGCCGCCTGCCACCCTGCCCATGCTCAGTGGTTTCTCTGCGTTGGACTCTGGCCCAGTGTGGCCCTGCTTCCTTGTGGCTTGTGCATGGCCCTTCCCAGGGCAGAAGCAGGGGAGGGAGGGGTTTTTGGATTCCTCCCCCAACCCTTCCCTCCAGAACCCACACAAACTGAGCAAGATTCTAGAATCGCAGGGTTTTCAGCAGCCCAGGAATCTCATAGGATCCCAACCGTTTCCCACAAAGCGAAGGCGCGTCCTGATGGCTGGAGGTCAGATGGAAGGAGAGCTGAGGACAGCCAGCATGGGAACCTCACCCCCTGCCCCAGGAAGCAAGTGCTGAGACCCCTATGCCCCCAGCTCAACACTGCAGTGGAGGCAGACAGAGAGCCCTGTGGGGAGTGAGGTTCTCTCAGATACTGCACAGCCTGAGGCCCCAACAGGGCCATGCAGAGAAAGGGGCCAAAGCCATCTGGGTCACACAAGTAGGGGGCAGATGCCATAATGACCCAGGAGACTGCACTGCTGGGCCCCAACACAATCCCTGACTCAGCACTTTGCAAGGGGTTGGTTACTCAGGTGTCAGGCAGGGATACGACCTGCAGAAAATCTAGCCACACTGCCGCAGGCCGGGCTGAGTGGACCTTGTCCACAGGCGCAGGCTAGAGCCATCATGGGGCACTTGAGAAGAGCAGCCAAGAGCAGGAGCAGCCTGTGGAGGGCAGCGCCTTCTCCCTCATGAACATAAGTCGGGAGAAGATGGAGCCGAGGAAGCATGCAAGGAAGAAGGAGAGGGCACCACTGGCCCAGGAGGGCACACCATGTGGGAACCAAGACCAGACCCAAGGCGACCCAGGGCACTCAGGGAAGGAAGAGCTTCAGTGGCGGACTCGCACGGTAGGCACTGTAACAGTTCTTTCTGAAAGACACAGGACACGGAAACGGAAGCCACTGTGAGGGACACCAGGAAGAACCCAGCCTGAGTTGAAGCAGATCGGGCCTGCGGATTGTGCACCACCTGAGCACTAATCCTAGCAGCACCAAGCTGGACAAAGAGAGGAAAACAAAGGTGACAGCCCCAGCAGCCCATGCATCTCCTCTGCAGTGAATGTCCACAGCAGCTCTGAGAAGGGTGGAAGCCTCAGTCAGGGACCTTGCCGGGGTGCAATGCCCTGCCGATGTGCCCAAAGCCCAGCACCTTCCCACTGCAGCCAGAAGCAAGTCCAGATTCTGATGTTGCTTGGCCCCTCAGTCTACCCAAGCCAACAACAGGTGCTGGTCTCAGGAGGGAGACTACGGCCAGCCGCTGCAAGCCCTGCCACAGAGCGGCAAGGACCCAGACTTGCATTAGGAAAATGCAAAGGGAGGGGCTGCGTGGCCACCAGGCTACTGGAGGTCCATAGGACTGGCTGCCTGCTGGTCAGGAAGGGCGTGTCCTCTGCTGGGAACTCACAGAGCCTTCTCTGGGGGATTCGGAGTTGGCTCTCCCCACTTTTAGGAGCACCATGCACAAAGATTCCTGCCTACGTGAAGCAGTGTGGGATAACAGCCTGGAGGCCACCTGGTCCCATCATACCATCCTGGCCCTGTGGCACCAGCTTCATTTCCCAAACTGAGATTCTGTCTCCACCTGGCCCACCTTCAGTCAACACAGCAGGGGGAGCAGTTCTGGCAAAAGGAACATTAGCTCACACCAAGCCTGCGCTGGGAAACTCATCTGCAGGAGGGGCCGCAGGCTCTACCAGGTCTCGCCCCACCTGGGGACAGGATGCATGTTTTCTTTTCTATCAAGGTTGGACCTGTATCAAATCCGTATGATCTTAAGTTAGGGAACCACGTAGTCAGAAAGAAGCTATTAAAAAACATTCCCTAACAGTCATCCAGCTGCAACTATAGCCCTTTACCAAGCCTGCCCCAATTTAAAATTAGCCAGTCATGGAGATGGTGTCCTGAGCTCCTCCAATCAGAGGTGGGCAGTGTTCATGAGGGATAGCAGCTGGCAGGCTGCTGGCAGGTCCTATTAGTGGCGTTTGCCTCCTTGCCACCATAGTTCAGCCCGTTCGATCTTCATTTCTAACAGGACATCTCCCCAGCCCTGTGCGCCTTGATCTCGGGGACTCTGCATGTGCTTCCTGGTGTCCACAGCACTCTCCCACAGAGATCCTGACCGCCACGTCGCCTCTCCCCATAGCTCCTTCTTGTCCTGCTCTGCTCTCTCCCTACCGCACTGCCTGCTGAGTCTGTGGCTGTTTGTCCCCCGAGCACAAGCTGCACGAGGTAGGAGCACTGGGCGCTATCTGCTAGACCCCCAGACCTGGCACATACAGCTGAAGGCAAAAAGCCCAAGACGCCTGCTGACTACTGTGCGCCCGTCCAGAGGGAGACTTCTAGAATAAGGTGGGACTGCCAGGAGTCCTCACATAAGCCCCCCAGACTACCTGCAGGCCGAGGGCAGCCTCACCTTCCAGGCGGGTTGCAGGAAGGCTCAAGTGCAACACCCAGGTACCCATGGGTGATAAGAAGGAAGAACCAGAGTAGAGCAGCAGACCAGGACATGTGGGTGGGCAGGTGGGGCAAAGTTCTGGGGACCCTATGTGCAGGTGCTACTTCACAAAGACCTTGTCCTGAGCCCCTGTGTATGCTGGTCACAGGCCTGTAGCTACCTGCTCCTCCCAGCTACTCCAAGGCACACACTCCAGGGGACTCCGGGCTTTACTCTGTAGGCCACTGTCCCCGGCTCCTTCTGCCACATGGACTAGGGATGGCCCCTGCTCCCTAGCAGCCACCAAAGGCCCCATGAGGCAAGTGCATGGGAAGGGGTGCTCACTCCAAGGGAACCTGATGGTGAGGGAGGGGAGACAGGAGCTGGCAAAGGTCTCTACCCCTCCTCCAATGCACTGTTCGGAAGCTTTTCTTTCTTTTCTTGCTTTTTTTCCCTTTTTCCCCCCAGTCTTTCTGCTGAGGTCCCAAGGGGCTGAACAGCCAACTGAGTATTTTATGAGGCGGCATCATCTCAGCACTGGGTCATCTTGTATACCGCCAGCCCCTTCCTTCCCTCTTGCCACCTGCAATTGTACCTCCCGGTAAAGCATGGACAGTTAAGCTTCACCCCAGCCTCAGCATTCAAGAGAACTCCAGCAAGCAGGCCTGAGAGACCAAGAGAGGATGGCTGGAGGGATGGCATTCTAGCTGAGGGACAGCAAGCACAAGGTCCCCAGGCAGGCCAGCACCTGACCATTGAGGATGAACAAGGCTGGACCAGACTCAGGGCAGGAGGCGATATGACACTGGCGTGGTGTGCCAGGTGATGCAGTGTCCGGTGGGGGCAGAGTCAGGAGACCCCGGCTTTGCTCTGAGTGACATGGACACTACCAAAGAGCTCTGCACACCACTGGCTTACACTTAAGTGGCATGCGGGGTAGGCACCAGCAAGCAAGGAGTCCTCTTGCTGTGGTTCCCTGGAGCTGCTGCGTGGCCATCCAGGCTGCTGAAGGCAACTGTGCACTCCTGACCCCTCAACACCTGGACCCCACCCATCTCACCCCCACAGCCTTCCTCCAGATGAGAGCCTGTCCTTCCTGCTGTCTGCAAGTTATGAAGGTGACAGGAGGCAGGGAAAGGTAGCTAAGTGAATGGTCCCTGGAGGGCCAGGTTTTGGGTGGGACTCACCACTTCCTGGCTGTGTGACATCTCTCTGCCTTGTTTCACCATCTCTAAAATGGGGATTATAGTGATTCCTGACTGCCAGGCCTGGTTGTGCATGCCTGTAATCTCAGGGCTCAGAAGGCTGAGGCTGGAGGATTGCAAGTTCAAGGCCAGCCTAAGCACCTCAGGGAGATCCCGCCTCAAAATATAAATTATGAAAGGCTGGGAGTGGACTCTGGTAGAGAGGCCCTGGGTTCAATCGCCAGTATGGGTAGCTGGATGAAAGGACACAGCCAGGAAAGCAACGGGGTATAGAAAGCAGCCAGCAAACGCCAGCCTTCATTGGTCACTGCTGATCACTACAGAAAAACAGCTGGGGCAACAAAGATTTAAGAGAGAGTTTGCCACAGGGAACTGTCCCTGGCTTGCATTTAATAAAGGAGTACAGGGCCACTCCCCCGGCACCCGAGGAGGTCTCTTCAGCACCTTGCAGGCACTACCATGGGGTTCCTGGCTTCCCCCAGCTTACAGTCCCTGGGAGCCAAATGGTAGGGTACACTGGTGCCACAAGATCACCACAGGGCAAAGAAATCTTTTTGCAAAGAGGGCCAGGCAAGTGTGGCAGAAACAGGAAACAAACTAAGCAAACCACCCAGTCCTGGTTACCCCAGTGAAGGCCTCAGCAGCACCTCCACAGCACCCACTTCTTTCTGCCAAGGATGCCCACTCTGTGAGACCAGGGTAGGGTGTTCCTGGAGGCCTGATTCTATGAGGGTGTGGTAGGGAAGACCTGGAACCGAGCCCGCCCAAGGTGCCTTGTTGCCCCTCTGCACATCCGCCCACTGCTGCACTGCTTCACCTCCAGGGAACGGTCAGACAAAGGAAGGAAGCTGGGCTTGCAGCCCTGACCAGGTCACTTGGCCTCATCTGTGACCAGGCAGGTGGGCTGAGACAGTGCAGCTGGGGTGAGGCCATGAGACTGGTGGGCAGCGGCAGGAGTGGGCCAGGCAGCCGCCTGAAGCTAACTGCTGGGTTCCTGGGGCCCGGTGCCCTGCCCTTCCAACTCTTGCAGCTATTTATACTTTTCATGATAGTTTTTAAAAAGTCAAAACAACCTGGGCCCAGCTCTAGCCTCCATGGGGCTGGGGGGGCTTCTCCCCATCACTCCCCCCAGCCTAAGGTGAAAATCAGTGCACTTCCCCAGGAAAGCTGGAGCCTAGCCAGCAGTTTAGCCTCCTACATGGGTCATTTTCTTGAGATGGAAGTATAGATCTGGACATAGTAAGGTCAGACCTTCATGACTGTCCCCAGCCTGAACACACCAGTGTTCCTCACAGCAGCCTGGTTCATGCTGTCTGCTTTCTGACATTACATAACAGGATCAGACAGCTTGTACTGTGTGCGATGGCAAGCCCGGCAGCATTCGTAACCCCAAACATTAGAGCATGTTTCTACTTCCTGGTAGGAGCCAACTCCCTGAGGCCAGCCTGCTGTAATCTGGAGAAAATGTTTGTCCTGCTAAGTAAACAGCCACGCTCTCCATGGAGACAGCTGGGTAACCAAGGAAAATGTGACCAGGGCTGTCCAAATATGGAGGAGGAAGGACGCACAGGGAAAGGCACTGTCCTGGTCTCGCTGGGTCCCTGCAAGCTGTTTGTTTGTTTGTGTACCAGGGATTGAATGGAGGAGCACGTAACCGCTGAGCCACATTCCCAGCCCTTTCTGTTCTTTATTTTGAGATAGGGTCTTGCTAAGTTGCTCAGGGCCTCACCAAGGTGCTGTGCTTGGCCTTGAACTTGTGATCCTCCTGCTTTAGCCCCCATGCTTTTTAAAACAATAACAAAGCAAAGGCAGCAGCCTCCAGGCCTCTGTGTTGAGGGCCTGAGCTGCGTGGCAAGCTGGTGGGCTCTAGGAAGCCCAGGCATTTGCTCCTCATGGATCTAGGCTGTTCTTATTCTACCCAACGTTGAAGCAAACAAGTCCTGAGTTCTTCCATCATCCCTGGGAGAGCATGTGAAGTCCTCCAAGACTGGGAGGGTGCACAACAACCCTCGTTGCTGGGATGGCCAGCCTCTGATCACTGTGTCCTTGGCCTGTCCCCAGTACTGTTCACTGGCTGCTCTGGCTTGCCCTGGACTTGGAAATTCAGCACACAGCAACCACTCTCCTGTGAATCTGCATACAGTGA
This sequence comes from Aplodontia rufa, assembly GCA_004027875.1. Classification (NCBI taxonomy): domain Eukaryota; kingdom Metazoa; phylum Chordata; class Mammalia; order Rodentia; family Aplodontiidae; genus Aplodontia; species Aplodontia rufa. The sequence continues at coordinate 119,635 of PVKS010002119.1, forward strand.
GCAGAAAACCTCAGAATGAGGGCCAAGTCCCCGAGGCAAGGCCGCAGAGCCCCAGGTGCTTTTGCTGGTTCTCTTTGGGGCAACAGGTAGGCAGCTTCCCATGAGGGCAGGGCACAGTGGTATCTACAGAGCTGTGGCATTGTGTGTTTCTAGTCAGATTCACTGAATACGGCGATTTTCCAAAGATAAAAGCAAAATCTAGAGGGTTGCTCTTTCTTTGACTAAATGCTGAGAGGTCCTGCCAGCTATTCCGTGATCTTCCTGAGTTAGAGCCCTGTGGTCTGCTAGGGCTTGGTGAAGTTACATCATCACTTAAAAGCAGGCACACCTCCCAGAAAGTTCGTGGCAGGAGAAGCAGCAGAGATGAGAGGAGCCTCTCCTACTGCTGTCTAAGCGCAGCAGAAGCCCTCATGGGGGACATGACAGGGCCCCAAGGCCAGAGAGTGCCAGAAACCTCTCATCTCCCATGTTGGTGCCTGGGAAAATCATCCCTAGAGTGACACGAACCCCAAACCCTGGAACTGAAACGGCCTTCGAGACTGCTGTCACGCAGATGAAGAAACCAAGGCCCAGGGCAGAGCCTGGCCATCCAGCAGCAGCAGCTGGTGGACACTGGGCTCCCTCTCTGCCTACCACTAGCCTCTCCTGAAGGCAAGGGCTATGAACCACACCAAGATGACAGTGACAGATAGCTGTGAACACTCTCAGTCCCATCCCTGCACTAGTACATCTCATAGCCATCACTTAAAAATGATTAGCCCTATGCCTGAAACCTGTTTCCAGTCACAGCCTTCAGACAGTCCTGTGTCAGCCACACCCAGCCTGAGTTCAGGAACCCCAGCTGGAGTAGGGGTGGGTATCTCCCCTCCAAAGTCAAGGAAGTCAGCAGACTGGCTGTGCTGGACACAGGAGGTGTTCAGGAGGGGTCCTGCAATCATGATGCACTTCTTACCACTTGGGGCACTAAGGACCCAGTGGGGGACTAAATGCTGGCCCACTCAGGACCCAGTATCCAGTTTCAGGTCTTCCCTGCATCCCTGGAGTGCGTGCTTGTCCAGGGTGATGGCAGACCCTGGGAAAGCCTGGGCCCAGGCCTGCCATGGTGTGCACTCAGCTTGTCTGTGCCTCCGTTTCTTCATCTGTCAAACCTAGAGGCTACCAGGGAGGATTTCCAAGGAGGCTTCTGCCTCCCTCCTCTTGTGAGTATGAATCAGCTTTCCAAGCTGCTTTTTTCTATGTAGGTTACAGAAATCCTGGCAACCAAGCTGTCATCCCTTACTCTGGCCTTCATGGAGAGGGAGCAGGCAGCCACCCACCCCTCTCCAGTCTGTACTTGGCAGCCAAGGTACCCCCCAAAGGATGATGTGACTCCTTCACCCCAAAGTGGGCCCCCCTCTTTTCTGGGGAGAGGGAATAAATTCAAGGTGGCCCCTGGTGGGCAAAGTGGGTGAAGATCAGGTGGTCTCCCTGTCATCAGGGTTCCCAGACCTTCTGATCTCTCTGCACACTCCTCCAGGGGACAAGGGTCCAGGTAAACTCCTAAGCTCATCCACCGCCTTTTCCTAGGCCAACTTGGCTGTCTGGCCTCAGAGCAGGAAGCTAGCTTCCCAAAGGGGGAGGTGGCTCATTTCCCAGGGACAGCTGAGTTGCACTGACTCTGAGTTTTCTCCTCTTTCCCTGTGGGGGTGGGGTGCTGGTGGTGGAGATAGTTCCTAATAGAAATGGTTTAAAGAACGACAGTCGTAGCTCTGTGACCTTGCACAAGTTGCCTGACCTCTCTGGACCTCAGTCTCTTGATCTGCAAAATGGAGATAGGAGCACCCACCTTGCAGTTTCAGGGCACGTTAACGCCATCGTCTGCATTCTGAGTAAGGCTGAAGACTGCTGCACACCCCTCGCCAAGGCCGTTCGCAGCCCCCGTGCACAGCGCCGCAGAAGGCTCTGGAGCCGGTCCCCCTCCCCCGCCCACCCTCCTGACCGGTGCCGGTTACGTAAGCCGGGAGCCGGCCGCCCCGGTCCGCGGACCCTCCCGGAGCACCGCGCCACTCACCGCCCCGCCGCGTCCGCGTCGCCACCTGTCGGCCCCTGGTCCGCACGTCCGCGAGTCCGCCCGGCCCGCGCCCGCCGCCGTCCGGAGCCGCCAGCACTCGCCACTGCCGCCCCGCCGCCTACCGCTGTCACATAGTGGAAAACGTGACCGCGCGCGCCGCGCCCGCCCCCCGCGCTCTCCATTGGCCGCTCCGCCGCCTCATCTGCATACCTTGGGGGCCGGGCCAGCGAGCACCACGCGCCCATTGGTCGCGGCGCCCGTCTGTCTCTTTACATAAGACGCACATGGAACTCCACGTTCACCACTTCGGGTCCTCAATGAAGACGCGGTACGCTGGTTTCCCCCAGCCGACCGCCCGAGTGGACCTTTCCACTTCCGGCCTCCGCGTCTTCCATTCAAGTTGCCTGGCGGCCAAGGCTCGCGGAGCACGGAGTGGCGCGTACCACTGTGGCGCGGGGGCGCTGGCGCGGGACCCGACTTGCTCCTGTGCAGCTCGCGCCCCGCGGAAGCCCAGACCCCGGGGCCTTGAAGTCTTTGGCGACCCGCCGGAGGCGCGCCCCAGTGCTGCGGGAGCCTCGCTGCAGACACTGTTTCTGCACACGTTTGCATTCATTCATCAGCTCGCTTTCATTCATCCATCCAACACTAGGCGATCACGCTGCCTCAGGACCGCAGGAGGGCGGAGGCTGGAGCTCCCGGTGCACGTCCACCCAGGCCACTTAGGTACCCACGGTTGACACTTGTCCCAGGACAGTCAGCTTCCAAGTGACTTGACTTAGTTTTGAAATCACGTGTTGCAATTTTTGATTCGGAGAAACAGGGTCCCTGTTGCTGTGAGGAGGTACAAAAGATGTCCTTGGCCCCAAGCACATCGCTAAGGAGAAAAGACTGACTGCCTTCTAAAAAGCAAATGCTAAATCGGATGAGGGGGATTACAAATTAACCAGGGCCAGCGCTGTTCTCAGAGGCCCCAGGCAGGAGGAAACACTTAAGGGATGGGTACGATGATAAAGCATCTGGAAATGGAAAGAAGCTAGCCTGTGGTGGTGGCATCCAGGACAGCGGTGGTGGCCGCTGGAGCATCCTGGCTGAGGACCTTTGTTCTTTCAGTAAGCATTGCTTGAGGAATGATAAACCTGCAATCTCCTGTCCAGAGGGTCAAGGAAGAGCACAGAACTTCCTCTCTGCCTGGCATGGAAGCTAAGACTTACCTGCAGGACATGAAACAGTTTATAGACCCTGAAAGTGCAGGATCTGAAGGGGAGGTGAGAGGGACTGAAGGAGCACTAGATGTTTTCCAAGAAGCTGGGCCCTGTGCCCTCCCTACACTCTTCCTGAGCTCCTCTAGGCTCTCCTGGGGACCAGGGAGGGCAGGAAAGAAAAAGTTAGGAGCCCATTTCCTATAGGTAAACTGAGCTGCTAGTGTCGGAGGCCAGCTGACCCACATTCAAGAATCCCTGTGCGTGAGCCACTTCTTGCCCTCTACCTGACGAGGTGAACATGAAACTTCTCAGATGCAAAAAGGGGCAAATACCAAGCTCTTTCGGGTAGTCCTTCCCACAAAGCCCCAGAAACCCTGCCTTTGGCTCTGGAGTGTCAGGGTTGCCCCTTCTCCTGTTCTCTGACTTTGACACCATACCATGCTCCCTGTCCTTCCCCCAACACACACAGAAGTCAAGCAAATCCAGCCCTGCAGCTCCCCACACACACCCAAAGGCCCTTTTGTTTCTTCCTTGTCGTTGATGTCAATGGGGCTGCATTGTTCTGGAAATAACAGTGAAGAGACAACTCATCCCTTCCTCAGAGAATCTCCTTCTTACTCAGCTCTCTCTTGATTCTCCTCCTATTTAGCTTGTAACCTAATGTCATGTTTCCCTCCTAAATTTAGCTTATTCTATTTCCAGCAGTAAATCTGGTAGATATTGAAATCAATTCTTTTAGAAATTCTCAAATTGTTTGGACGTGAATTTATTCTCAGTGCCTTGCAGCTGGTTTCTTCTTCCTTGTTATTGGAAGGTTTTATTCACTCCACACAGTATTTGTTGACACCTGAGGATTGGGGTCTGTAAGGAAAGAAGTGAGTGGAGGAAATAGAGAGGAGAATGTTGGCAGCTCAACAGTAACAAGGTTTATTGAGAGAAACCTGTGGAGGGGGCCCCAATAAAGTCCGGGACCCGTCTTCTGATCACAGACTCCGGTAGATACACAGGACTAAGGGAAAAGAAGATGAGGGCCTTGCTAGGGAGTTAGTTGTCGGGAAGGCTCCTTTCTCATGATGCAGTGGTTAGCAGTTCTTCGCATGATGGTGGAGTATTGTAGGTGGGGCTGGGGTTTAGGGACAGCTGGGTCCAGGGTTTAGGGATAGGTAGGTCAGGGGTTTAGGGAAAGGTGGGTCTTGTTTTAAGCTGGAAGTTAAGATTCAAAACGG